>PVKE010007793.1:0-49572 GCA_004027555.1 Craseonycteris thonglongyai
TTAGGTTTAGAGGTAGAGTTAGGGTTCAAATGAGTGTTAGCGTTAGGGTGACTCTTAGAGTTAATTTTAGGGTGAGGGTGGCCACTAAAGCTAGAGTGAGTGTTAGCGTTAGGGTTACTGTTAGACTTAGGTTTAGAGTTACGATTAGCTCTAGGGTTAGGGTTATGTTTAGGGATAGTGTAAGAGATAGGTTTAAGATAAAGGGTGTTGTTTACTTTTCATAAAATTGGGGAATATACATCATTGTAAAATAATTTTTAATAATATGTGATTTTTGATATATTTCTTGGAAGCAGTTTAAAGAAATAACTATCACTGTAAAATAAACTTCCTTCCTAGCCCACATAATTATTTGTGGGATCAAAGCTTCTCAAAATTATAAGGTCTACCGGTAATATGGACATAGAATTTATTCTAAATAGAATTTCATCCTAGAAATTTATGATGTTTATCTCTGGATACATAAACTCATAGAAAATAAGACATCTGTTACATTATGAGGTTGTTTTCTTATAAAATTTCATTTTTTGTGTTTAATAAGTATTTTTACAAAATGTAATATATTTATATTATTTTCAGCAATTATATTACAATATAAATATAATAGTACCTCAGTCTGTAAGAAATTAATACTTAGTGCCTTCTAATCATAGGAAATAAACAAAAATTTCAGCATATGCATATACTTTTCTGCTGCATGATAGGATAATCAACAAAAGATTAAAAATTATTCTTTAAGATAAAAATCTGAGGTAGAAGTAGAATGGAAATACAAGTCAAGAAAAAGAAAATTTCCAACTGTTAGAGAACTTGTTCATGTATTGTTTTTGGAGGACGATGACAGGTATCAAATTTTATAATTTACATTTATTTGCATACATTCAAAGGGGATGCAGCTCTTTTTTTTGTATCCTTGTTATAATTATACTAATTATTCAACTCTTTGTAATAATTTGAATTTATAATAAAATAATTTTATGCCAACTTAACAATATATGAGGGTAAATATATATTTTTAACTTTCTATGTAAGGATTATAAGCAAAAAATATTAATAACTACTGTTAGAAAAATCTCTCTGAGTGAAGTAGGAGAATGAACAAGATGGGGGCAAAGTTTGGAAGCAAGAAGACTAGCTAGTAGGTTGTTACAGTACATGAGGCAGGACAACGGTTGCCCAGACTGGGGTAGGGCAATAGTGATAGATAGAAGTAGGTGAATCTCAGAACGATTTTGGAGATAGAATTAATAGGATATGGTGAGAAATTAGATGTGAGGTTGGATAAGAGAAGAGTGAAGGGCGACACCCAGATTTCTACTTTGTTAGCTAAATGAATAGCTCCTTAGTCACTGAAAGAGGGAAACAAGGTGAAGAAGCAGGCTTGAGGGACAGAGAGTGGTACCCCAAGTGTGTGTGTGTACATATATATATATATATATATATATATATATATATATATATGACTAAAAGTGTGCATATATATGTATGACTAAAAGTGAGGAGATTTGGACTAGAGGTTTAAAGTTGGAAAGCATAGGATATAAGCATAGTTATTGAATGGAAGAGTAAATGAGATCACCCAAGAAAAGAGGTAGGAGAAAAATTAGGAGCATGAAATGACATGGAAACCAAAAGAAGGCAGTGTTTCAAAAAGGAGAGCATATTCAGTGGTCTCAAATGTTCCTGAGAAGTCAAGGTAAAGAAAAAATGTAAAGATCAGAGTGGTTTTAGTAAAGAAATGGAGACAGAAGCCAGCATGGAGGGCGAACATAGGTCTATATAATACATTGGGCATATATATATATATGCCCAATGTATTATATAGACATATATATATATATATATATATATATATATATATATATATATATATATATATATATATATGCAGGTGTATATGAGTAAACCCTCATATATACAGACACAACTGCATTCACACACACATTCAAGGTGGGGCAATAGTAACTGCAATGTTGAATAGTTGATAGCATTTTCACTTGGTGCTGATATATTATTACTAATTAATAGAATTTTAATTTTCTATGTGACATAAAAATATGTGCTTACTTTCTGAAATAATCAAGATTTTTATAATTTAAATAATTAAGTTATGTCATGAAAATGCAACTTTATAATAATTTCTCTAATCATTTATTATTGAGCATTGATTCAATAGATAAGGATGTCTACTTAGTATAAAACACTGGGCTAATTTAGGGTTGGGTAATGAGCCATACATGTAGCCTGAGGTCAACATCTTATTATAAGGGAGTTAATAGGTCTTTAAAATACCACCCTAAAAGGCAATAAGTGATATGTGTCACAAATATACATTTTGGCTTTAAAATATAAATATGGATAAATATTTTATCTAAAGGTTTTTAATACAATATACATGGAATACTGCCTTTAAAGCTCCAGTTATCAGATCTGCATTCCTCCAACAGTATCCCTGCCTTTTCCCAGTTATCTTTTTTCGGGGTGGGGGGGTTGGGGGGAAGAACACATAGGTAAACTTAGAAAATAACAAAATAATGAAAATGGGGCTTATCTCCCCATTTGGATTTTTATATATCTGGCTATTAAAAGAGAATTTGCTGTGATAGACTATATTCAATTATCTCTTCAAATTAGTCTGCATTTTAAATGGAAATGACAAAGTCCAGGAGGGGAAAATAACTGAGTATTCACTCAAATGTGATTCTCCTTTCTTGGCTCCACCTCCCTACCTATATTATTGAACTATACCTCTGTTTTTCTTCTTAAACTCTTGCATTTAAAAATGCGTAATTAGGGAAGAATCTGAAATATTTTCATTTCTTTTTGAGGAGTCATGCAATTAAAAAGTTGAGAATCTGCTTAGATGTTTGAACAATCACCCTTAATAATTAAATAGAATGTTATAATCATAAATAGCTTTGCCTTACAGTCATTTCTGTAATTATGTCTAACATTCATATTGTCATTTGATTAGTTAATCATCCATTTTCAAAGGTGTGAATGTGTTTTCACACTTCTGCTAAGACAGTGTTAACTATGAAACTATAGATAGCAATAGAGATTAATTATCTATTGCACAAGTTTCCACACCTTGTGCTTACCAGATAGAGGAAAAGAGAGTACATGTCTTAGTACAGGTGTGATTTCAAAAAATGGGGGGAAAAAATACTTGGTCAAATGAGTTCAAGGAGTACTTTGAATTGACATAAATTTAAAATGTTAACCACATTTACACTTGTAATTTTATTTCATAAAACAGTTGATCTCCCATGAATAACAAGATTTGTTTTCTGAGTGAATTGTTGCATATCTTCAGTTATGAATAGTGAGTGAATAAAGTGTAGGCATTTTACAAATGAGTTAGTCTTTCACAGAATTAGAAAAGGGAACAGAAACACTTCACCAGATTTTAATAACAGCTATAACTTCAGTAGGAAAGCCAGAAATTTTAGACTTGTCCTCTGAACAGTTACCTTAATACAGTGAGCTGTCTGAGCACTCTAGTATCTCAAAATAATAATTATAACTATTATAATAATTATAATGGTAATACATTTTCCAGCTGGCTTTTGATTTTGCTGCTGCTCTCTAACCTTAATGATGAAATCTGTTAATTTAGAATCTGGCACACCACTTCTTTGGGTACTTGATTTTTCTATCTCAGTGAGTTGCTAACTTCGATATATAAAAGAGGAACAAACAGATAGAAGTGTATCTGTAACCTCATTCTTTTTTTGAAGTAAAGACATGCTCAAATTTTAATCCATCAAGAAAGATAATAATATCTCAGTTCTAGATCAGTATTAGCTTTGGTCCTGTACTAAAGTGGTATAATTGATCATTAATATCCTAATAGTCTTCTTTAGAATGTAAACCAAGTACTAAAAATAAACAAAAATTTACATCTCTCATTCATAAAATGTCTCTTCCACCTCATATGCCTTCTTTCTTTAGACATGTGGGTGAAAGCATTCTCCCACATGGTTCTTTGTGGACACGCAGATAGGCTTGCAGACCTCTGAGCAACAACCTTGTCCTTTAAATATTTCCTATTATAAACACAAAGCCCCAAATTGCTTCTTCTCTCTTGATTTGGGTATGTTATGACACCAGGTAAGCAAATGCCGAGCCATTAGGGAATTTAGTAGCAGAAAAATGGGATAGAAACCAAATAACATTGGTTTGTTGGACAAAGTAGCATTACATTCCAATATTTCCAAGTAGTCTACTAGTAGTGTACTGTTTTGCATCCCTGCAAATGGGCTGGCCAATTCGTGTTTGGTTTCTCTTTCCTAATCTAAATTCCCAACTCCACGCTAGTTCTCTCTCCATTTGATGAATAATAACAGCCATCATTTATCACCCCCCACTTAGATATAGGACTCTTCGGTGCTCAGGCCTATTTTGACCTTCCTGGAATCTTGAGTTAATAAGACACTTACTGAGAAGGCGTAGCCCTAACAGCATCTCTGACTAGTTTGCAACCTTACAGCAGCAACATTTGGAAGAAAACTGGTTGAAAGCAAGACAGTGAAATCTGACCAAGGCCAGAGACTTGTTCTTATAAAAAGGAGTTTGGGAAAGTAATTTTGAGGGCTCAGCGCCTCCCCACCAGGCCGTGGGCAGTAGGGTAGTTTGGGCAGGTGGGTGAGGATGCTGAGGATCCTGGAAGAGATGTTTTCCCTATCAGGTGCCGTGCAGCCCCAGGTTACAGTTCCTCTGAGTCATCTCATCAATGCCTTCCATTCACCAAAAAGCACATCTGTTTCTGCCAGCGCATCAGTGTCTCAAACCCAGAATTGAGATGAGGTCCCTGAACATGAGGCTTTCAGCAATGAGCCTGTACTTAATGTAAGGGACCTTGGATTATCTGGATTAAAAATTGGAGAGATCGATCAATTGGTAGAAAGTCTGCTTCCTGGATTTTGTGAAGGCAAAAACATGTCTTCCCATTGGCACGTATCTCGTCTCTACAGTCCTTCTTTGAAAATAAATATGGTTACACAGGTATATTTAGTGCTTTATGTTCCTCTTGCTTATACAGACAACATTCAAGAATTCTTAAAAACATTTGTTCAGATCTTCAGTACTGGCCAGTTTTCATACAGTCTCAGGGTTTTAAAACTTTGAAAGCCAGGACACAACGTCTACAGTCCACTTGAAAGATTGGCAGAAACACAGCGTACAGCACCATCATTCGTGAAGGGATTTCTTTTGCGAGACAGAGGATCAGATATTGACACCTTGGACAAGATCGTGAAAACCAAAAACATACCTGAAGCTCACTAAGATGCACTTAAAACTGGTTTTGCAGAGGGTTTTCTGAAAGCTCAAGCACTAACACACACACACACACAATGATTCTATAAGACGAACTCATCTGATTCTGTTTCTTTGCTGCTATTTGGCATTTATGGACTCTTGAAACCCCATTTTTATCTGTCCACTTCTGGACAACAACAGGGCTTGATTCTGTAGTAAATCCTGTCCACATGAAAAATGTCACCTTTGAGCATGTTCAAGGAGTGCAAGAAGCTAAACAAGAATTACAGGAAGTTGATGAAGTTTTGAGAAATCCACAAAAATTTACTGTGCTTGGAGGCAAACTTCCAAAAGGAATTCTTTTGGTTGGACCACCAGGAGCAGGAAAGACACTTCTTGCCTGAGCTGTGGCTGGAGAAGCTGATGTTCCTTTTTATTATGCTTCTGGATCAGAATTTGATGAGATGTTTGTGGGTGTAGGAGCCAGACGGATAAGAAATCTTTTTAGGGAAACAAAAGTGAATGCTCCCTGTGTTATAAATTATTTATTGATGAATTAGATTCTGTTGGTGGGAAGTGAATTGACTCTCCAATGCATCCATATTCAAGGCAGACTATAAATCAACTTCTTGCTGAAATGGATGGTTTTAAACCCAATGAAGGAATTATCATCATAGGAACCACAAACTTCCCAGAGGCATAAGATAATGCCTTAATACATCCTGGTCATTTTGACATGCAGGTTACAGTTCCAAGGCCAGATGTAAGAGGTTGAACAGAAATTTTGAAATGGTATCTCAATAAAATCAAGTTTGATCAGTCTGTTGATCCAAATATCATAGTTAGAGGTACTGTTGGCTTTTCTGGAGCAGAGTTGAAGAATCTTGTGAACCAAGCTGCATTAAAGGCAGCTGATGATGGAAAAGAAATGGTTACCATGAATGAACTAGAATTTTCCAAAGATAAAATTCTAATGGGGCCTGAACGTAGAAGCGTGGAAATTGATAACAAAAATAAAACTATCACAGCATATCATGAATCTGGTCATGCTATTATTGCATATTACAGTAAAGATGCAACGCCTGTCAACAAAGCTACAATCATGCCATGAGGGCCTACACTAGGAAAGTGCTCCTGTTACCTGAAAATCACAGATGGCACAAAACCAGGGCTTAGCTACTTGCACAAATGGCTGTTAGTACTGGAAGGAAGAGTGACAGAGGGGCTTATATTTGGAAGTGACCATATTACAACAGGTGCTTCCAGTGATTTTTGATAATGCAACTAAAATAGCGAACCAGATGGTTAACAAATTTGGAATGAGTGAAAAGCTTGGAGTTATGACCTACACTGATACAGGGAAACTAAGTCCAGAAATGCAATCAGCTATTGAACAAGAAATCAGAATCCTTCTAAGGGATTCTTATGAATGAGCAAAACATATCTTGAAGACTCATGCAAAAGAGCATAAGAATCTAGCAGAAGCATTATTGATCTATGAGACTTTGGGTGCCAAAGAGATTCAAATTGTTCATGAGGGGAAGAAATTGGAATTGAGATGATGACTCTTTTGAAATGGATGGATACATTGCTGGTTTTATTGCAAGAATATAAGTAGCATTATATTATTCTCCTTTTGCAACACTTTTCTCCCATTCTTGAATTGGTATCACTCAGATGTGTGAAACACTTTGTCAGCATTTTGTCACATTTATCTAATTTTGGTTATTCTCATGATGACACCTATTGTAGAGAAGCAGCCCGTCGCAAATATGTTAAAGAAAATAAAGAATTATAAAGATTAAAAAAAAAAAAAGGAAAGTCACTTTCATCTTCACTGGGTATGCCTTCTGAAGTGCGTTATGCCCTCATGAACTTATTCCAGCCCTACTTCTTAGCTCTTTGCATACCTAAGAGAAAACACAAATGGGTAAAAAGAGAGAGAGCATGGTATTTTGTAAATATAAATATAAATGTGATAAAGTCAAATTCTAATGGTTTTTATAACTGATCAGCAGAACACTAGATCACTATTTATAAATATCTAATCTTCAAAACTAAAATGAAATAATTTGGAGGATGCCAGGATGGCCCAGTGGGTTGAGTGTTCATTTGCAGCCCCAGGGTCCGAAGACTGAATCCTGGCCCTGACCCATGCAGACCCATATGCTGAGCTGGGGTGTGCCCCAGTTCAGTTCTCACTGGGGTATCTCTCCCATGCCGGAAGCCCCTGACCCAGTTCCTGCCCTGTGCAGCCCCACACCCACCTGTGGAATGAAACTATGTAGAAAACTAGTGATGTGCCACTATGGAGGCTGCTCTGGGCCCTCCCCCCTCTCTCTGTCTCTCTCTGTCTCTCTCTCTATCAAAAACAATAAAAATAAATCTCTAAAAAAATAAAATAAAATAATTTTAGTTAATAGATTATAATACTTTCTGTGTGTGCATCTGTTTATTTTTTATTATATATTATAAATAATTTTTTTGCAATAGGATTTTTTGAACCAGGGACTAATAATATTAAATATTTATATTGTTGTGCCTAATAGTTATTGTGTGCTAGACATTCAGTGAAGCACTTTATAATCTGAAATCATCACAACAAATGTATGAAGTATATAAAATAAGGAAAATAAAGTACAGAAATGTTAAATAATTTACCCAAGATTACATAAGACAGAGAAGACTCATAATAACTAAAAAGTAGAACATACTTATTTGCTGGTTGGATAAGTAACAGTAACATTGTTATGCTTCTCATTAGTCTTCTAGTGACATACTACTTTTGTACCATATACGCCATCAGGTGTCCAAAGATGGTCTTCCAATGAACCCTACCTTTTGGTTCTTTCTCTGGTCCTCTGACTTATTCATAGTTATTAGAATGTGGAAAAAGTGACACATTCAGAGGAAGTTTAGTAGGATCTGCTTTGGTCCCTTGGAACTCACTCACCGAGCATGCTGATGTGCTTTGTAAGACATCCTATACCCTGAGGCCATCATGCAAAAGAGACTGTGTAGGCACACCAGTTAAGCCTAGACTTTCAGCCATCCCCACCAAAGTGCTTTAGACAAATGTAAATGACTCTCCAAACTGATCTGTTTGCTATAGTTGAATACCATTGAGTGACCTCAGTAAAAGTCACATGGAACAGAAGAATCACTCTGCTGAACCCTGCCCAAATTCCAGAACCACAAACTAATGAGCTACAATTAAATGACTATTGTTTGAAGCTGTTATATTTTGGTGTGATTTCTTGTCTCGAAAATGGTACCTAGAAAGAAGGTGCTCCATGAGAAAAATTTTAAATAGTTGACATTTGCTTTGGGACTCAGCAATTGGTGGATGTTGGTAGATCTTTCTCAAAGAATATTGTCAATGTAAGCTCAGAGGGCCTCAAGAGGCCATGGCTAAGGGCTTCTATGACAATGAAAAAAGCATTATTTGAAGAGGAGGAAGAGAGGATTCTTCTTATATAGTGGTACACAGTTTGGCAAGACTGTTGTCTATGATGATTGGAAAATAGAAAGGGTACTTAAAGTACTCATGGCCTGGATGTGGAGATTTCCAGGCAAAAAGTACAGAAAGTGTCACCTTGCTTCTTATACTGATTATGATTATTTACAAGAACAAAGAATGATGAAATAAAGATAAAACTATTAAGTTTTCAAGTCAAATTTAGAAGAATTATAATATATTCTGTACTTGCTGGGCTTGAAAATAAAACTACTTTCTATTCCCAATGACTCCCAGTAAAAGATTTTCAAAGTAATAAATGGCAAGATCAAATCCAGAGCCATCAATAGAATATGACCTTAAGTAAAGAGCTCCAGTATATAGTTGTAAGTCCCTTTGTTAACAGTCTTGGATTTAAGAAGACTATTACAGGTCCTCTCAGTTAACCACTAAGACTTAAAACATTTTAAAGGTATTGTCCCATTGCAGCCTTATACATGACCCAAATATAAAAGAATTTATCTCAGAAAGAAATTGGGTGTGGCTTCTTTTATTTGAGTTTATTGTAAATTGATACAAGAAATAACTTGGAATGAAAGAGACAGAGGTAGTACATAATTGATTTCTATAGGGAGGAAGCAGGCTTGGAAACCTACCTTGTTGCGAATAGATATTTTTTAATGGAAAAGAAATGATGATGCAGAGAGAGGAGCCAACAGCCCCTAAATCAAAGCCAAGAGCCAAGAATAATCCCTTTGCAGGGTATAGAATTGGGACTAATGAAGGGATTGATGGCATGTACCTACATGGACTTTAGAATTTTTGTGGATCTATGATTCCTATGTACCTTCATTTGTTCCTTCCCTTTTGCAAAAATTTATTTTTATTGTTTTTGACAGAGACAGGGAGACAGAGAGAAGTGGGAAGGCCCACAGCAGTCTCCATAGTTGCACATCATCAGTTTTCAACAGGTTCACTCCACTCATGGGCGCAGGTCTGCACAGAGCGGGAACCAGGCTAGGGTGTTTTTACCCTTTTGGATAGAGCTGTCTATTATGGTCATTGAATCCCTGTCTCACCATTTTAGTTTGAGAAGACCTTCTCTTTAATTCACAGGTCTTATGATCAATAGGAACTGTACTCGAAGACCCATACTAAAATGAAAACATATACACCAAAAGATTTAAAGAATGTTATTTGAAGCTTCATTCATTATGATCTCAAGATGGAAACAATGCAAATGTCATTCAACAATAAAAGAAGCCAGACACAAAAGACTACAGACTGGGGAAGCCGGGATGGCTCAGTGGGTTAGGCACTCACTTTGCAGCCCCGGGGACCAAGGATCGAATCTCGGCCCCAGCCCGTGCGGACCAATATGCTGAATTGGGGAGTGCCTCCAGTTCAGTTCTCAACAGGGTGAGACCCCGGCCCAGTTCCTGCCCTGTGCAGCCCCGCCCACCTGTGGAATGAAACTATGTGGAAAAACCAATGATGTGCAACTGTGGAGACTGCTCTGGGCCCTCCCCCTTCTCTCTGTCTCTGACTGTATATCTCTCTCTCCCTCTCTGTCAAAAACAATAAATAAATCTTTTTAAAAAAAAAAAAAGACTACAGACTGTATAACTGCATTTACATTAAGTTGAAGAACATTAAAAAATATGCTATTATAACAGAGGTAGGAGTGGCTGGCTACCTCCAGGGAAAGAGAAGTTGACTGGAAAGGGTCATAAGAAAATCTTCTAAGGTAATGGAATATTTTAAATCTTTATCTGAGTGACAGATGAATATATACAATGGAACCCCCCCAAAACCTGTAATTTATTTATAAAAAATTTATGTATTTATTCTTACTTGTTTACACTTCAGTAACCTTCAAAGTACTCTCCATTTGATGCTATACACCTATCAAGCTGCTTTTTCCTCTGCTGTTTTTGAACTTGTCGATTTTGATGCCTTTTAGTGTTTCGGCCACTTTTTGTTTCACCTCTTCTAGATTGGCAAAATGTTTCCCAGTGAGGACTTTTTTCATATGGGGAAACAAAAAAAAGTCTCTCAGGGTGAGATCAGGTGAATAGGGAGGATGAAGCACAGGGGTCATACCATTTTTGGTCAAAAGCTGCTGAACAATCAGTTAGGCATGGGCAAGTAGGCATTATTCTGGAAGGTTGGATGTGTTTACCCTCTCTACTAGTTAGGTAGGCACACACATGCACCAAGAGGATTCTTTTAATGTTTCACTTGTCTTCAGGTCAGTTATTTGGGGGTTCTAATAGGGCTTTCCACTCTTCATTTTCTTTGTATATTAGCTAATAAGAAACTTCATTTTAGTATCAGAGAATCCTTATACCAGTCATACATTTTAATCAGTGCTATTGTATTTATTGCTTTCTGTTAGAATATCCTTTCATGTCTTATCATTGTCTTTGGAGGTTTTACATTAATTTTGCTCTTGGTATTTTACTTTTGATTTATCCTGATTTTGGAATCTATCACTTTTCATCATCACTTTAATTTCATGATCTCTCAAGATCACCAATTTTCAAATCAAGCTTTAAAACACAGCCTAACAATTCATAAACAATTAGAGGTATATTTATATATGGTACTCATTGGCATAATGCAAATTAACTCCAAATGCAAATTTATAGTACAATAGCTTTTATAACTAGAAAAAATATCAGTACTTTACATTAAGTTCTATTTTGTTTTCAGATGGGTAATCTGAAGTTTTGTTTCCCCCTTTTTCTTCCTTTACTTGAAATAAATTCACTGCTCAGTGCATGTTCCAAATTTAAACCTGACACCTAGAGAGAAAACTGACACACGAAACTATTAAAGGAAGAGGCTCTTCCTACCATGTTTTGATACCATCAAAACAGATGCTTTTTGCAAAATCTTTTTCTTTTCTATTTTTGGGGGCACAAAGGCATGGGACAGTAACAGTGTCAGTTTATGCATGTATCCCTTTGTGCCCATGTTAATTTAAAAAGAAGTGATTGTGCAATTAGCACAGTCTCTTTTAGTACTTGCTTTATAATTTGGTCTGGATCAAATTCTTGTCTAAGATTTGATTCTGATTATTTAGCGCATACACCCTTTACTGTAAGAGTTACAAACCAGTAATGACAATGAAATGCAATGTGTTCCTTTTAGGGCATTAGCCTTAACCCTTAGAGAAGAATAATTGCATATTCCCATCTCCTTTATTCCCAGTGAAGGAGGCCAGTCAGTGCACATGTGGATCAAGGAGGCTGTTGTTTATTGATTGAATGTATGACTTTCAAGTCAATCTCTGACATACTAATGCTTTCATCTTTTAAACAAAAACAAGACCTGGAAATAGTCCATGGTTTAGGTGTGAAATTCAGAATGTTTGATAACTAGACATGTAGGTCACCCCGCATTAACTTTTTTAATTAGATTTTTTAAATTATAAGAGTAGCACATGCTTGTTACAAACTGCACAGAACATTTTTTTTTTTTTTTAAGTAAAATTCTCCCCCTGCCATCTCTCTCACTTTAACTCTATTCTTCCACAAATTAACCATCACTAAGAGTTTGTAGGGGTTTTTTTATTTTTATGTATTTTCCATCTAAACACAACATGTACCTGTATAACAGTATATATAACAGATTCTCTCTCTCTTTGCTGAAATGAAGTTCTACTATTCAGAATAACCTAAAATTTACTTTGTTCACTTAAAAATTCACTGTGGATATTTTTATCTTATTACAAATAGTAACCTATCTCTTCACTAATTTACAAATAACAGTATCTGGTTAATTTTAAAAAATATTTTTACTTTTTTTACAAATATTGTCTTGATAGAAATTAAAATACCAGGGAAGCCAGGATGGCTCAGCAGGTTAAGCGCTCGCTCATTTTGCAGCCCTGGGGAATGAGGATTGAATCCCAGTCCCGGCCCATTCGGACCCACATGCTGAACTGGGGTGTGCTTCCCACGCAGGAGGCCCCCAGTTCAGTTCTCACCTCCCAGTTTGGCCCCTAGCTCAAGGGGGCGTGCCTCCCATGTGGGAGGCCCCCAGCCCAGTCCCTACCCCGTGTGGCCCCCACCCACCCATGTTGAACGAATCCATGTAGAAGGCTGATGATGTACAACTATGGAGACTGCTCTGAGCCCTCCCACTTCTCTCTGTCTCTGCCTGTCTGTCTGTCTGTGTCAAAAAACAATAAAATAAATATTTTAAAAAGAAATTAAGGCATCACAGATGAGGCTTAAGTTACTTCTGATCCTTGGTTTGATTTCTGCCCCACCTTTAGTACCTCTCTAGGTCACCACTGTTAGCAGCTTTGAAAATGTCCTTCTAGACCTTATTCTTTGCATTTACATGTCATTATTTACAAAATCATACAGTGTTAAGAGAGGAGAAAAATCTAAATATATTATAGTTACCCATATCTGTGAGATTTTATTTATTTATTTGTTTATTTTCGAACTGAACTGGGGGCCTCCCCAGTTCAGCATGTGGGTCCACCTGGGCCGGAGCTGGGATTCGATCCTGGGTCCCTGGGGCTTCAAAGCGGGCACTTAACCCACTGAGCCGTCCCGGCTCTCCCTCTGTGAGATTTTAAATGACAGATGAGAAAGGCAAGGTGGGTAGGGGATGAGGAAGCAACCCAACAATTCAGACTCAAAAAAGAAATGGCAAGCTAGAGAGTATAAAAAGGAAAAATACAAATTAAGTGGCTGATTGTATTCCCTGGTGAATCCAAGTCAAATGGACAAGACAGATTGAGTGCATAATAGAACAAATGAAGCACAGTTTGAAAATCTCTGGGAATTCTGAGATGTCCTTGATGGAGCTGAAAATTGTAGAGAGCGAAATGCAGACCCATGGTACATTATCAAAGGACAGGGAACTACTTGTTCAGAACACTTACTGCTGTCATGCTGATATGACAGAATGACACTCAAGCAAAGATAAGGGCCACATTAGTCAAGATAAATAGTCCACTGTGTTGCATTTTGGGTTGAAATCTGGTCAGCCTTATATAGACATTATTTGAAATTAGTCTGAAATGATAACTTTTCTGTGCAACTTGTGAGAAGTGTTATACTATTAATTAGTAAGTAGGGCTTAGTCAAAATTATTTGAATTTATAGCGTTTGGGGTTGGGTTTCCTCAGAACAAACATTGGGACAGGATTTGAGTATAAGTAGCTTATTTGGATGGTAAACCAGGAAGCCCTAGCACTGGAGAGAGGAGAAAAGTGAGACAGGGAAGGGAACTCCGTTAGTATGGGGTTATCAAATGAGCGGATTACTGATGTGGGCACGGGGCCCCATTCCACTGGAGACTCTAGCAGGGGTGGCGAACCTTTTGGCAATTGAGTGCCAAAGTTTATGAAATAAGAGTATACTTGCTCGACTCGCGTGCCAACCCATCGAGTGAGATAGAGGTATCGATTATTTTTATGTCTATAAGAGCATAAACAATAATTTTTTAAATGGTATTCACAGCTCTGTGTGCCGAAATAATTGCTCTGCATGCCACTTTGGGCAGGCGTGCCATAGGTTCGCCACCCTCGCCTAGGAGATGGCATTGAAATCTCCTTAGAGCCACCCTCTCACAAAAGGTGCAGAAACTGGAATGCTTCTACTTTACCATCTGGCTTAAGACAGCTTAAGGGAGAAGACACCAACATTTTTGGACCAAACCTGCTCTTCTAGTCAGAGGAAGCCTTCATGCTGTGCTTGAAGTAAAAGCTATAAGCATGTACAAGACAGAAAATGTCAAGAGGATATGGGCATCTGCTGGTTCCTTCTCCAGCTTAACACTCTTGACATCAATAAAATATTAACATAATGCAATGACACATTATGCCTCCAATGTCATGTTCAATTCTCTCTTGCCCACCCAAGCAAAGATATCACTTTAACAATGTTCTCCTCTCTCTTCAGCGTCACCAAAATTGTCCTCTGTGTTGGATATGTTTTTGCATCATTATGTAAACATGCTCTATTAGTTTTTTCTATTGTGATTTCACTTCTTGCTCTTTGATGCCTGTTTTTTTTTCTTTCTCTTTACAGAAAACTTTATATATATATATAGTATTCGATGCCTATAATTATTTTTTTTTTCTGTACACATAGATAATGTCGGGTCATAAATAACTTCCATGATAAACTCAATGATCATTTTCAGTCCTTAATTTGATTTATTGACAGTTTGCCACAATTGTATACTTTCACTTTTTTTGATAAACTTTTTTTTTCCACTTGGACATCACATTCTCTTGGTTTTTCTTCCACCTGTCTTTTTCTCATATATTTCTTTTGTTAAAACTTTACTGGTTTCTTCTTATCTCTCTGACTTCCAAATGTTAAATTTCCACCCCCCCCCCCACTCCAATCTCAGTCCTTGGACATCTTCTCTTTTCCATCCACTCTTTGATGGTATTTATTGGTCTAATGACTTCAGATATCGTTTTTATGCGGATAACTTCCAAATTGGTATTGTCAGCTCAGATTACTTTTCATAAGTTCATTCCATTTCAGTGGTTCTTATATCAGGACAATTATGCTCCTCACTTCTACCCTGGGGGATATTTTGCATTGGCTGGACACATTTTTGGTTGTCACAGCTGTGGAGACTAGATGCTAACTGCATCTAGTGGTAGAGGCCAGGGATGTGACTAAACATCTAACAGTGCACAAGAAAGCTATATATAACAAAAAATAATATACCCTAAAATGTCAGTAGTGCTGAAGTTGAGAAACCCTGCTCCATTCTTATATATAAAACTACACATTCATCATGTCCATATGGATGTATAATGAACATTTCAAACTTAATTATCTCCTAAACTCAGCTTAACCAACACCCCCTTAAACCTGCCCCTTTACAATCTTTTCCCAGTTCAATTAGAGGCAACTCCAGCTTTAAAGTTGCTTAAGCCAAAAAAAACCTTGAAGTCATCCTTGGCAATACCCACCTGCCTGCCCCCAACCAGTTTATCCACAAACTCTGCTGCTCAATCTTGAAATGTCCTCACCTTTATGTTATTATCCAGGTTCAAACCAACATCTTCTGTTACCTAAATAATTGCCTTCAATTGCTAAACTTCCCTGCCTTTCCCCAGGTCCCCAATAGTTTATCCACAACCCAGAACCCTGTGATCTACTTAAAATACATGTCAAGTCATGTCACACCTTTGTTCAACACCTTCCAATGACTTCCTGTCACTTAGAATAAAAGTCAATGTTCTTTCAATGACCTAAATGCCCTACTTGATCTGTATCTTCCTTTTACTGATCTTAACCCAATTACTCTTGCCCTCATTCAGCTACTCTGGCCTCACCTCTTTGACTATAACAGATATGCTCCCACCTCTGGGCTGCTATACTTCTTTAGTTCACCAGAAATGTTCCTTCATTCTTTTGTTGGTTTCTCATGGGTCTCTCTCCTTGCAGGTCTCTACTCAGATTTCCTCTTCTCAGAAAGGCTTTCCCTCGCCAAACAATTTAAAATACAACCTTCCCTCACCCCAGCACACCACATCCTTGTTCTTTATGTGATTTTTTTCCCCACTGTATTGATCAGTTTTCAAGATGTTACATATTTGGCTTATTTTTCTCATTAAATGTCTGTCTCGTTCTTGTAAAATATACATTTTATGAGGTCAGTGTTTTGTTTCATTAACTGCTGTATCCACAGTGACTAAGACAGTGTCTGATATGAAGGAAGCTTTCAACATGTATTTGTTACATAAATGAATTAATGGACAAACACAGCTTATTTTGTTTTCTATAACTGATGTAATTTTCATGCTATTAAAGAATTTTACCATCTATTTCCTCCTCTGTGTGGCACTGCATAGTAAGAGTGATCAAATAACTTGTCAGGCCTTGTTTTTGGTAGTTCAATCCTGCCATTAATATTAATATTTAATAAGACTCAGAAGTTGTATAGAGCAAGGTGGCAATTTTTAAGACTTAGAAAAACAAGAGGTAAATTTGTCAGTTTGTATCCGGTAGATTTTAGAAGTACACAAGTTTCTAATCAATGGAATTCCCATGAATTCTGTAATGAATCTGAACCACTTGGCGTCCTTGACAGATCTCTCTCCATTTACTGATGAGGCCCATAAGTGCCCCAGAAAACAGGTCTCTGACTCTGTGTCCTTATCTTGAGACTCTTTCCGCACTCTACCTCCTTAACTGCTTGAACTTTAACTGTCTCATTCAAAACTTTCCTTTTGACTCTTGAATCTTGAATAAACCCCATTCTTATCTCTTTATGTGATTCATACTCAGCTCTGGGTCCACTCTGCTCCCTTCCAGTGCTCATTCCTGAGCCTTGGAACTGTTACTCCTGGAAATGAAGCCTCGTTCAGAGCCCCACACCTCCATCTGGCCTTTATGAGCCCTCAGAAGAGATGGAATAAAGTCAGATTGCCTGGCTTTGCAACTGCCTGAGTGCAAGACCCTTCAAAACTCTTTGACTTTTATTATTCTTAGTCCATGCCCCCCCAAAACTCCTGATGGGCTTAATAGGTCCCTTGAGATTGGGAAAGGTAGACATAGGATTTTGACCATGAATAACTGATCTCCTAATATATATTTCTTTTTCTTTTGAGGTACTAAGTTTAAGTCAATTTCCAGGGCCTGATTAGTTCTAAGAAAAATAATGAAGTAGAATTTCTGAATCTATACCACTGATCAGCTTGCCCTTTAGTTTCCAGTGATCTCTGAGCACTAGCCTGCCAACTTTCCCACTCTTCCCTTTAAGCTTTGCACACATATCAGGGCTTATCTTAGTTTGTAACTCACTGTTGTCAAGTCTTCCCTTTTTCTAACTATTGATGTTGATGATGTGATATCCTGATCTTTGCATCATAGAAGATAAGGATGTTCAGCTAGCATAAATGACTGTTACGTCATGAACCAAAGAGGATGTACTACTACAGGTTGATGTGGCTGAAGAATCAAATCATACCTGTTACAATACAGTGTTGGAATTCTGCATAGAACTGGAAAACAAGTACAGTGTTCCCTCGCCACTTCGCGCTTCATGATTTGCGGCTTCAGTGCTTTGCAGGTTTTTCCAAAATATTCATCAAAAAATAAAAATGAAAAAATACAACCATGTCGGCAGCCACATTGTGGAAAGGAGCGTTGTTTCATGTGGATGCGCGAGAGAGAAGGATCCCTGCATATCAAACAAAGAGATGAGGTGACTCAGAGTCCATCCCACGGGCTCTCATAAAGGCGCGTGATGGGTTTCCGGGGCGACATCGACCCATGAGAAAATTCCTAGGGGCAAATCCTACTTCACGGTTTTTCAGCTTTCAGGGAAGGTTCTGGTCCCCATTAACCGCAAAAAACGAGGGATCACTGTATACCTTTATAGGAAAAAAACACAAATCAGAGATCGTAGAAGGCTTGGCTTTCGGTCATGAAGTGATAAAAATCTCAGATAGTTGAAAATAATATCTTGTAGGTACTACCTAAATGCACATCTTAGACACTAGTTGGAACCAAAACATGGAGCTCAGGGTTTTTAACCCAGTTCTTTGCCCATGACAATTTACGTACCAAGCAGGTACTGACAAAAGAGTGCTTTCCTTGCTGTTTGTAAGCTTCTGTGTTTACCGGGCTCTCAGAAATCCCCATGGTCTTCATGTGCTCTCTTGATCATTTTTACTTTGTATCTTTCATCCTATGAATCACATATATCTGAATCTGGCCTTGCTACAACTCTGCTTTTGCCCCAAAAACCTTGGTTCCCATATCTTACCAAAGCTATTGTTTTTTGACTTTTTTTTTTTCTTTTTGACGTCTTGTATTGATTTAGTATTTATACCTTGGTGCTAATAGCTCATGGTTAACTGGTTTCATGAAAAGTAAGTTCTACTAGCAGATTTACAGTGATTAATCTAGTTTTTAGCCCAGTGTTCTAGCATCTACCTTGTAATAGAAATTCTGCATATATTTTTGAATGAATGAATAGATAAGTAAATCAAAAACAGTATATATGCTTCTATACCATGTACAAAACCACAGTATTTTAACAATAATCTTAGATTTTTATAACATAATTACCAGCCATATTATCTTGAAAAGAGAGCATATGTGTGTATATGTGGATATTTTTGATATGTTTAAAAAATAAAACAGAGCATATACAAAGCAGAACATCAGTAGGTAACTTAGCCATATGCAAGTCAGCACAAAAAGAAAGAAAAAAAAAAAAGGTGTTACCGGATTTATAGTGTAAATGATAAACATTCAGTAAAACGTTGTGAGTAAAGCTCAGAGGCTCATAAATAATAAAGCATAATCTACATTTAAATTGTATAAGTAATATTACACTTCACATTTAAGAGAGGTTTATATTGATTTATAGATCAACACTTGGTAGTAGGTACTTCTCATCCTCAAGATTTACAGTTTATATGACATAATTTTGATCCCAAGTTGAGAACAAGTATAGTTTACATTTTGGCTCTGTTCTCCTTTTAATTAAAAAAAATTTTTTCTCCTATAGTGATAGAGAGGAGTTGAGACTTCTCCCAAGTTTGTCTGTAATTAGGCTACACAGGGTGGTCAGGAAATTTTTGGAATGAAGGGGAAGAAGGGTTTAAAAAAAAACAAACAAAAAAACCCCACAAAAACCTATTATTTCAATATATTCATCCCTAACACTAATACACTGTTCAGATTTTCTTTTTTTTTATTTTTATTTTTTAAAGATTTATTTCATTGTTTTTGACACAGAGAGGAAGAAAGACAGAGAGAAGGGGGAGGGCCAAGAGCAGTCTCCATAGTTGTACATCATCAGTTTTTCAATTCCACACAGGTGGGCAGGGGCTGCGCAGGGTGGGAACCGGGCCAGGGACTCCCACATAGGAGGCATGCCCTCGAGAGCTGGGGGCTGAACTGGGGGCCTCCCACATGTGAACCTCACCTCGGTGAGAACTGAACTGGGGGCCACACCCCAGTTCAGCATATGGATCCTCATAGGCCAGGGCTGGAATTCAATCTTCGGACCCCAGGGTTTCAAGGTAAGCACTTAACTCACTGAGCCATCCTGGCTTTGCCCCATATTTTTAAATAAGTTTATTTATACCTTTAAAAATCTGTTTTTTGGGAGGGGGCATCAAATATATGGTGAATGAAAGAGAACTGACTGGGTGGTGAGTACATAATGCGTACATAGATGATGTAATGTAGAATTGTACACCTGGAACCTATGCAATTTTTACAAACCAAAGTCACCCCATAAATTTTTTTTTTCTGTCAACAATTACTTTATTTTTTTTTCACCCCATAAATTTAAAAATAAAAATAAAAATGTCTCAGAGCTGGGAAATAAACAAACAAAAAATGTTTTGTTTTTCTCTCAAAATATGCTGAAATTATAGATTTACCCTCCTTTTTATCTGTAAATTTCTTCCCTCAAAGCTGTTTTTTTATATTTGAGAGCAAATAATAATCAGATGGAGCCAGGTCTGGACTGTTGGGAGGGTGATTTAAAGTTTGGAAGCCACGGTTGTAAAGAGTAGCCAACACAACATTGTCTTGTGCAGGGGTGTGTAATTATGCAAAAGCAGCACCCTTTTGGCCCATTTTCCCCTTCTTTTCTCTTTCACAGATTCTTAAACTATTTCAGCAGACTGAAACAGTACTGTCTAGTTATTATGACACCCTTATCCTTGTGATCAATCAGCAGGATACCCTCTGTATCCCAAAAAACAGTAGCCACAATTTTCCCTGCCAATTGTGACATCTTTTCATGCCACTGCATGGACTCCTGCTTTGACTCAGGCTCATCACGATGAACCCAAGTTTCATCTCCAGTGACATCCTGGTTTAAAACTTCATCTTTGTTGTGTCTGCAGAGGCCTAAAAACTGTTGTGAACACTCGACACGGTTATTTTTGAAGCTGCATGCTCATTCTCGATACCTGTCTTATACTGAATTTTGACAACCATTTCTGCAAGCTGCTTTTTAATCAGCCTGGTATCTTCCACTACAAGTTTTTAACTTTTTTGATAATGTTTGAGGAAGTGGTGTCAACAGGGCATCCCCGGGAAAAGCCGGGACGGCTCAGCGGGTTGAGCGCTCGCTTTGAGGCCATGAGGACTGAGGATCGAATCCCGGCTCCGGCCCAGGCAGGACCCACGTGCTGAACTGGGGAGTTCCCACAGTTCGGTTCTCTAACTGTCTCTGTCTCTGTCTCTCTCTCTATCTGTCAAAAGTAAAATAGAAATAAAATATGCACTGAAGATAAAACAATTACTCTATAAATATACTCTATACTCTATAAAATATAAAAAAAATAAAATAAAATAAAATAAAATAAAATAAACAGGGCATCCCAGACAGAGGTCATCTTCAACTGACTCTCTGCGTTGCCTAAAAAGACTATGCCCACTGTTGTCGGTGGCCAAGACATGGAAACAACCAAAGTGCCCCTTGATAGATGACTGAGGGAAGTCGGGATGGCTCAGTGGGTTAAGTGCTCACTTTGCAGCGCCGAGGATCGAATCCCGGCCCTGGCCCGTGTGGACCCATATGCTGAACTGGGGAGCTCCCCCAGTCCAGTTCTCTGTCTCTGTCTCTGTCTCTGTATCTCTCTCTCTCTCTCCCTCTCTCTGTGTCAAAACCAATAAAAAATTTAAAATAAAGAAAAAGAAAAGATGAAATACTGCCATTTGCAACAACATAGATGCTAAGCAAAATAAGCCAGACAGAAAAAGCTAAGAACCATATGACCTCACTTATAGGTGGAAGATAAAACTGAAAGCAACAAAGCAACAAAATCTCATGGATACAGTCAATAGTTTAGTGGTTACCTGGAGATATGGGGAGTAGGAGGTGGGTAGGAGAGGAGGGAGGGGGATCTAAATTTATGGTGATGGAAAGAGTTGTATGCCTGGAACCTATGTAATTATTACTAACCAATGTGGCCCTAATAAATTTAACAAAAGAAAAAAGAGAAAAAGGAAAAAAGGCACTGCCACTTGTAAGCCATGGATGTCCCAGAGCAACAGTCCTCGTAACCCATTAACATCTCTTCCAAAATGGTTGGGGGTGTTTTTCCTTGTCTTGTAGGAACTTAATGATGGCATGAAATTAATTTTATTCATACTTGGGGTTTTCTTCATGCTTGATGTGCTTCTTCAGTGATATCTGAAAGAACACAGATGCAAGTAGGCTGAAATTTGGCACATATACCAATAATAAGTCACACAATCAAACTGTGTGCACTAGTACTCCCACCTCTCCAATAACCCCCCATTCTGTGAATGAGCTTCCCTTGTAAAATGGATCTCTGAGTGGCTATTATCCTTTCTGTGCCCATGGCAGGTATCAGTGTTTCCTTTTTTCTTACTAAGTATGGACTTATCAACAGATTTCCAGGTAGCTTTTCAGTTTGTTTTGTCTGATAGCCTCAATTTAGGCAATTGATTACCTGAGAAAAAAGGCATTTGACAAGTATTAGTCTCCATGTCATGGCACATTTTTGATAGTGACTTTTCTCTTTGGAGGCCCATTTTGCCAAATATTGGCCAGTACACAGGTTTTCATTGAGGCCTTATGAAGAGTTTTCTTTTAGAGAGCAACTTAGTCGCTAATGTGATGTCTGGAGTCAGAAGTCATTTTTGGCTCTTTTGAGGCCTAGAGTGGACATATCCTTTATGAGAGAGAGAAGCAGAAATAGCATCAGCTACCTTGACAGAGTTTTGTTTGGGCCCATACATGTGTCTACCTTTCTTCTTCTTACCCTAGAATGCACTCCTGGGCTCTAACTCGTCAGTGATCTTGCATGCAAGTTTCCCAAGGGCTATGGTCATGTCAGTTCTGTTTACCATTGAATGTCCAACTCCTAGAAGTGCCAGGAATAGAGTATGTGCTCCATCAATGAGAGTTGAAGGAAGAAAGAAAAAGACAAGTTGGCAGATTATCCACTCCTGGTGGCCTACTTTTCTGGTTTATACATTATAGCTTTGTTTATCATTATTACTTGGTGAATACAATTCATATTCTCTCCTCCTGTCCCTGAATATCTATTTGACTCCTTTTAGCTCTTGATTTCTGCTTCAGTGGCCATATCCAGCCTCTTGACCTTCTAAGGATTGTGGGTTTTTCCCCCTCTAGTCATAAACATTTATTAATTAGATGCTTTCTGCCTGGAGTGATAAAAATCACTGATTCAACTACTTTAAGCAATACAAATAGTTTCACATAACAAGTATTCCAAAGTCAGGGCAGCTCCATATATTCATACAGTATACTGAGAGCTTCGACTCTGCTCCTTGGGGGGTCTCATGGCTCTGTCCTCCTCTGTATTGACTCTGTCCTCCCAATATCTCCCCCTCATTGTTGAAAAATGGCTGCACCAGTTTCAGAATCTCATCTTTATGTGGCAAAATCCAGGGGCTAAAACTAAATGGGCTCTTTCTATTTCTCCAAAGTTCTCTAGCAGACCTCCCTGCATGTCTAGTTGGTCAAAATTGAGCCAACTGCTCATGCTAGAAGAGGAACACCATGATCAATTTAGACCAATCAGGACCTGTTTTGTCAGGAGGGGTAGGCCAGACTCCTTTGGCGTCCATGACACTGGGGTGGGGTGGGGGGATTAAAGTTTTGCAATAAGAAAGGAAGAAGGAGATACTATTGGGAAGAGAATGGTCTTTTGGGTTACATAAGAAGCAAAGCCTCAAACAATGTGTAAATAGTTTATTTAAGAGATGAACCAGGAAACACTGGAAAAGTAGGGAAATGGGAGAAAGAAGGGAAGGTAGTGAATATAAATCAAGCTGTAAGAATACTCAGCTAAAGGTTGATCCAGCTAAAGAATGTTGGGAGTCAGTGTCATTTCTCAGAGTTATTCCAACCATGTTGTGAGGCAGCTAGAGCATTTGTCTACGAACTCCCATCTGCCATTGGCTGAGGGTTCCTCCCAGTGTTGTGAACCCCCACCACTTTCAGCCTATGCTTCATGTAGGCCTAAAGAAAGCCCATGCTTCCCATGTGGGAGGCTCCCTGGTTAGTGGGGGCATGCCTCCCATGCAGAGGCCCCTGGCCCAGTTCCCACCCTGCACAAACCCCAGGCCCATTTGTGTGGAAGGAGACTATGTTGAAAACTGATGAAGTACAACTATGGAGACTGCTGTGGGCTCCTCCCCTCTTCTTTCTGTCTCTTTGTCTCTCTCCTTGTCAAAAAATAATAAAATAAATATTAAATTAAAAAAAATCCCTCTAACAGAGTTATGGATTCTTTTGTTAAAACAAATCCTACAGGATATGGGCTAAGCATCTGTTACAGCAAACAGCAGGCTTTTCCACTAATGTGAGTTGTTTGAATTTGTAATTTTATCTTCAGACTTTAACAACAACAGTGACAGCCCCAAAATAATCTAAAGTAAATATAATCTTTATCATACCACGCGCCTTATAAACACAAACAGTTGTTCCAGCTGAGCAGTAGAGATTTTCAGAATGAATTTCATGTTCTTGATTACCTTTGAGACTCAAATGTCAACTTTGAGAACAAGTGGTGGCAGGGGTGGCCTGTAGGGAGGTCTGCATCAGATTCTTCTCCATTATTAATTTCCTTTTATAATGCTGTGTATTTTTTTTCTAACAAGGTGTAATATTTTCAGAGAAACTGTCTTTTAAAAAAGGAATGACTGAATAGCTCTAAGATCTTTTTTAAAAAGAGTTAAATTAAAAAAAAATTAAGACTATTTTTTTAGAGTAGTTTGAGGCTCATGGCAAAATTTAGGGGAAGGTACAAAGATTTCCCACATACATTTAGATCTATGGTCTTACATACTATTCAGTTTTTTGTGTGAAGGCGTGTGTCTAGATACATTCTTTTTACTCCCTCCATTCCTTCCTTCCTTCCATCCTGCCTTCCTTCCTTTTTCTTTCTTTCTTTTCTTCTTTCTTCTTTCTTTTTTGGCATGTGGATGTCTAATTGTTACAGCAAAATTTGTTGAAAAGATTATTTTTGCTTCATTGTATTGCCTTTACTCCTTTGTCAAAGATCAGTTGACTTTATTTATGTGAGTCTATTTCTGGACTCTCTGTTCTGCTTCATTGATATATTTGTCTATTCTTTCATAAATACCGTACTATCTTGATTATAGTAAGTCTTATAGTTGGGTAGGTTCTGTCCTCCAGCTTTGTTGTTCTTCACTATCATGTTGGATATTTTGTATCTTTTGTCTCTCCATATGAACCTTAGAATCAATTTGTCAATATCCACAAAATAAATGGCTGGGATTTTAAATGGGATTTCATTTAATCTGTAGATCAAGTTGGCAAGAACTGACATTTTGACAATGTTGAGTCTTCCTATTCATGCAAACATAATATCTTTCCATTTATTTAGTTCTCCTTTGATTTTGTTCATCAGAGTTGTATAGTTTTCTTCATATAATATTGTATATATTTTCTTCGATTTATACCTAAGTATTTTATTTTTGGTCATGCTAATATAAATGGTATTATATTTTAAATTTCAAATTTCACTTGTTCTTTGCTGGTATACAGAAAGGTGATTGATTATTGCATATTAGGATTATAATCTGCAACCTTGCTCTAATCACTTATTTCAATAAGTTGTTTTTGTTGATTCTATTGGATTTTTAACATAGATGATGATGTCATCTGTGAACCAAGTTTTATTTCTTACTTCTCCCCCTCTCTTTCTCTCTCTATATATACTTTTAATTTTATTTTATTGTCTTATTGCATTGACTAGAACTTCAAGTACAGTGTTGAAAAGGAGTGGTGAGAAGGGACATCCTTGTTTTATACCTGATCTTAGTGAGAAAGCTTTAAGTTTTTCACCATTAAATATAATATTAGCTATAAATTTTTGGGTACATGTTCTTTATTAATTTTAAGAAGTCTCTATTTACGTTTATTTAACTAGAAAAATTCAAATAACATATTTGTAAGAGGCAGGGCATAAATTAATGTAAAGTAAAAACCAATCATTTCAGTATTGTTATGGATTAAATCATGTTTCCCCAAAATTAATATGTAGAAGTCCTCACCCTAATGCCTCAGAATGTGGCCTTATTTGGGAATAGGGTCATAGCAGATGTGATTTGTTAAGGTACGATGAGGTCATACTGGGGGAGGGTAGGCTCCTACTCTGATATAACTGGTGTCCTTATAATAATATGCCATGTGCAGAGATAGACATACAAAAGTGAGCATGCCGTGTGAACATGAAAGCAAAGATGAGGAGATGCATCTATAAGCTGAAAAATACCATGGATTGTCAGCAAACTACTAGGAGCTAGGAGAGAGGCATGGAACAAATATTCTTCACAGCCTTCAGAAAAAGAATCAACCTTGCCAATTCCTTGACCTTGGACTTCTGACCTCCAGCGCTGTGAGATAAACTTTTGTTGTTTAAGCCACTCAGTTTGTGGCACTTGGTTGTGGAAGCGCTAAGAAACTACTACAAGTGTCTGCAATATCTTATAAAGACTTCCTTTTAGAGCTACTCTACTTACATACTACTCAAGGTTTCTGAGAAAGGTTGTCCCTTTAGATGTTGACAAGTGTTTGTGGTCCTGGTCTCTTAACACCAATGATAAATCACAAAGATTTGGGTCACCTTATCTTAGTTGCAGGAGTGAAGGAAACAGTGAAGTGTACATTTCAGGAACAGTCTGACTTGTCCTGATTTTTAGGATAAAAATCACTACAGAAAAACATTGCTATAGTGATTGCTAGAGACCTTTGATAGTGTTCTTCTTTCCTTACTGTGAAACTGAATACTGCTTTTCTTTTGTGTGTCTGATAGTCCCGAGTAACCTATCAATTTGTTTAGTGAGGGCTGTTAGACTAAAGGTAGAGAAGGTGAATGAGCAATGGGGGTGGGGGTGAGGGTGGGGGCATGTAAGTCACCTTGCCAAGAAATTGAACATGGAATATTAAATGTGGGACTGAAATGAAATTACAGTTCTGTGGTTGGTAGCTCTGTTTCTATTTCAAAAGAAGCCACAACAGTTTTGCAAAAATTATTGCAGAGCTCTCATCTAATACATGTTTGCAAAATGTCATGTATGCGTCAATGCATGCATTGATCTGGAGAATGTTTTTGTTCTGTTTTTTATAACAGATTTACAGTGAACCAGAGAAAGTGATGTTATTAATAATTTGAAAATCACTTTGTCAGGTAGAATTGGCATTTTGAAATGACATTGGAGAATCTTTATTGTTTAATTTTTTAATAATATTGAGATACTATACACTCGGCAGTCTTTACGTACCTTATTTTCAATACTTTAAAGGCAGCCATGTCATTATTATTATTTCTATTTTGCAGATGGCAAATCAAAGGCTCAAATAGGTTAAGTAACTTGTCTAAGATCGTAAAGCTCATAAATGGTCAGGACCCTCATCTGGCTCTGTCTTGTTCCATAAACTGTGTTCTTTTTATTCTAAATCTCCTGCCTCTTTATTCAATGGTAATTTTTCTCTTTAAAGGCTGGCTTTGGTTTCAGTTTCATTAAGGCCAGTTATAAACCTCAACTATTTTAGAAGGCATTCTTATATGCCATAGAATTATAAACAAATAAACTTCAAGATTCTTTCCAAATGTCAAGATTCTGGAGAACTGCAAGAAACCCAAGAAATTCTTTGGGTATCAGGGCCTTATATAGGATAAATGAAAGTCTAAGGCCTTATGACTGGGGTCTCAGCCCTCTTCTTTCTCCTGGGAGAACTTTAAATTTCAGCCAAAAACCCATTTCTAATGCGTGAATCAGATCGTGTCCTTCCCTTACTTAAAAGTTCCAGTGGCTTTCATCTGAATCGCAAAATCTAAGCCCCTGGCCATACTGTAAGCTTTAGAGCAGAGGTCCCCAACCACTGGGCCATAGATCACTATTGGTCTGTGACCTCTTAGGGACTAGGTAGCACATCAGAATGTGAGCGGTGGGTGAGTGAAGCTTCATTTGTATTTACAGCTGCTTCCCATTGCTCACGTTACCACCTAAGCTCCGCCTCCTGTCAGATCAGAGGGGGCATTAGATTCACATAGGAACGTGAACCCTATTGTGAACTGCACATGTTAGGCATCTAAGTTGTGTGCTCCTGATGAAAATCTAATGCCTGATGATCTCAGGTGGAGCTGAGGTGGTGAGGCTAGTGCTGGGGAGTGACTACAAGTACAGATTAACATAAACTGACCAGACATACCATTTAAAACTATATGTCTAGTCAGCCTACATTAACATTAGCAGAGAAGTTTGACTGCCCAGAGACCATAATAAATCAATTGCTTTCAGACTCATATCAAAGCCCTGTCAGTGAGTGGCACATGACAATTAAGCTGCATCTGGTGACGGGCTTTATAGTGGCAAGTTGATGGATGTTTAGTTGCAGGAAAAGAAGCTCAGGGCTCCCACTGATTCTGCGTTATGGTGAGTTGTATAATTATTTCATTACATATTACAGTGTAATAATAATAGAAATAAAATGCACGATAAGTATAATGTGCTTGAATCATCCTGAAAAATTGTCTTCCATGAAACTGGTCCCTGGAGCCTAAAAGGTCAGGGACTGCTGCCTTGGTGAAGAGGGGCATTACTAATAATTAAAGTGGGCTAAAGAGTGGTAACTGCAGGTATCTTGGGCCAAACTGGATGTTTGGTCACTCTTCTTTTAAGGATCTACCTAATCTGTGCTCTACTCACCTCTCCAATATTGTGTCCCTGAAATCTTCTCTCTCTTCGGCCACACTGGATTAATTTCTGGACCTTGACACACACACCTGCTTGCTTCTGCCTCCGTGTGTTTGCTGTGCCTTCAGCTTGGAATGCTTTCCCCAGGCCTTCACGTGCCTCCTCCTTCCTCTTTGCGCAGACCTCAATGCGGTATTTCCTCTTGTGGAGGAAATATCTGACCACCATGGTTTAAGAGTCCTTGCTCTTTCACTCATTCTCTCTCGTAACACCTTACTTCATTTTCTTCCTAGCAACTGGTAGGTATTTAGCCTTTAGTGGATTTCTTGTCTGAATCCCTCTGATAACATTATAATAAATAAGCTCCTTGAGGGCAGAAACTTTATCTTGCTCACTTCATGGCACACAGAAATTTCTTAAAATATAAATGTTTGTTAGCTGGCTGCTTTTTAAAAAGGGAGACTATTAAAATAACTTTTGTCTGTAAAAATAAATACTTTGGATAGAGCATATGCAAAATGTCAACCTCTCCATTCTCACTAAACCTCAGCTCCTGACCTTCTTATGTGTTCATGTCCCTATTTATGAGACTTCTGTCCCTTTTTGCACTACTGCAATTTCCTTACTTCCCCTGATAATGGTATATAGTATCCTATATTTCTACTATCCCACTACCCATCAAAGTTTATAATCTTTATCTGGTGAATTGTTTCTTTTATGTTAGATGATATGCTCCATGATGTCTTTCTTGTTGACTTCAGTATTCTGAAATTTAGGATGCTACCAATCACATCGTATTTGCTTAGTAAATGTGTGAATGTACAAATGTGCAGATCTCTCAACATACGTATTTGCTTCACCCTGGCACTCTCTTGGATTTTTACATCTTTGCCTTTATCCTAAAAATATAACAGTCCACACACCAGGCATCAGCACAGGATTTATCACCACCTCCTGATTCATTCTCAATTTCTAGATGTTAGGATATCCTGCTGTCCACAGCATCAGTGCTAAGCTAAAAATCTTCAGCCTCTTATTAGCTCTCAACATCTAATGAGTCACCACATGTGGTCCTTGTTTAAATTGTCTTGCTTTTTTCCAATGCCTGATGCCAAATATCTGCTTTCTTGTCCCTTTAACAGAAAGTCTCCTTATTGCCGTCATTATGGTCAAAATTGGTGAATACACCTGCTGTCAGATTTTAGTGGATGTCATGGTGTGCAATCAGCTGTTGTTTGAGCTCTCTAATTTGTTTGAGCATTAGAATAGTGGTAGATGAGATTCTGACCGGCACAGAGAATTCTTATGGCACAGAGAGACTAATATGTGGTTCTAGAAGCAAGATAGATGCCTTGACTACTACCTCTGAATAAGTGTGATGCCAAAATCAAGATCTTGGGCGTAAATGTATTCTTAACCTCAGCTATCTGTACCCCAAATGATAATGGGAAATGAGTTTTAAATAGTGAAAACTTTTACTATCACTCTTTCTAATTTGTATTAAGAGTAAGGCTTCTAGTTAAGGATGTTTGTATATGAGTATATACAGAGACTATCTATCATTATTCCCGTGGAGAAGCAGCTTGATGGGACATCTGAACCTGGGCCCGTTGAGGTCAAATTTCAGCTCCCACAATACTTGTTATGGACATAGGGTAAGTGTTAGTTTCCTTCACTACAAGTGCAGATTATAATAGCAGACAATTTATAGGGTTGCATTGCACGTGATATACTCAATACAGGACTTAACATGTACTAAATACTGTATCATCATCATTATCATCATACTTATTATTATTCCATTCTGGTTACTACCCAGTCAATAAAATCAGATAAATTAAAAATTCATCTGGTAGATTTTTGTGTGTGTGGCAAAAGAATAAATTTCAATTATTACTGAAATCTCACATTTTGCCTAGGACAAATTATGAAAGTAATTCTTCATGCTTTAAAGTTGTTTAAGAAGTCATTATCATAAACTGTCCTGCTATAATTTGTCTTTGTACTATTTTTCTTACCTGTCATACTTCTTCAGAACACTCTTTTGAACCACAACCAATATGTAGTTTATTGAAACTGTTTATAGGTCTGTACAATGAACTTAAGGAGATTTCCTAATGCTTTTTCTGAAAACAAAACGAAACAAACAAACAAACAAACAAACAAAACTACAGAAGTAACACAAACTAGTTGTAAGAAATTTAAAGAATATAAAAGAAAAATTAAAAACTATGGTCCAAACCAAACAATAGAAACAAAACAAGAAAAACTTTTTCATTTCACTCCTTATTCACAGTAATTACCACTGGTAACAGTTTGGAGCGCATTAGAGTATATCCATTTAGATTGTTCCTTCTGTCTTTATCTCCTTATCTATCTGCTTGTGCATGTGTGTGCATGTACTTACATACTCGTATACATATATTATATGTATAATATGCACATGCAGCTGTTTTTGTTGTTGTTTTTACAAAAACAAATGCAATGAGACTAAGAATACTGTTAACTTGCTTTTTGCTCTCAAAAATACATCCTGGACAGCTTTCATCTATCAAGAAATTTAAAAATGACCCATTCCTTACTTTAAATGGCTGTGTCATTTTCTTTTGGATATTCAGGAGACTGTTACGTTCTCGCTTCCTGAAGGACCACTTCTTCTGGTATCTATCTATACCTTTGTATAGTTCCCTCTCACACTGACAGTGAGTTTGGCCATGTGACTTGCTTTGACCAATGGGACAGCAGATGCTTGATAAAGATAAGGGGAGTGGGATACCAGGATAGCTCAGTGGTTGAGCACTTCCCCTGCAATTACAAGGTATGGGGTTCAATTCCCGGCCCAGGCCCATGCAACCCCATATGCTGAACTGCATGCAACTGGTAACCACTGAATGGCACGGAGGGCTGTAGGTTCTTGCCTCCCAGGAGGGATGCCGCTAGTTTGGTTCCCACCCTGCATGGCCCCACATTCACCCATGTGGAATGAAACCATGTCACAACTAACAATGTACAACTATGGAAATTGCTCTGAATGCTACCCCCTTCTCTCTGTCTTACATACCTTCTCTCAAAAAAAAAAAAAAAAAAAAAAGTAAACATGAGGGTAAACTTGAGAAAGCATTTTTGTCATGCCACAGAAAGTAGTCTTAAGTTTTATATTCTGAGGACTCCAATTCCTTCATCCCCTTTTTCTATACCCCCAACTATATAAAAGTTAGAGAATACCATATATAACTAGAGGGCAGGAAAACTGTTCAAAAATAAATTTGTTAAGAGGATCAAAGCTGGTTGGGGAAAAAGAGTGCCAACAATTTGTTATCCAAATTCTGACTATAACCTGTTCAGGCCAATTGTAAAATAATGGTGCCTAAAACATCTGAGAGATAGTGGAGGCCTTTTTATATTTTCCAGGAGCAACAGAAGTGAGAAGATTGTCAACTTCTCCTGACTCTAAACTAGGAATAGTCTTTATAATACCTTAATTAATTTTGTAAAACATTTTGATTTTACTTTGTTAGTTGAAAATTCATGGAGGCTGGTATCACACAATTAGTGGTGTTCAGTTTTATTATACACGAATAAAATCAAATTTTCCCTCATGTATAGGAAATACTCAGACTCTTAGTTTTTGATGCATTACCATCACTTATATAATCTGCTTGAATTTTTCAGGCCTTGATAGTTTTGTGAGGTTTATATAATTATATTGCTTGAGTTTTGGACTCTCTTGGATTAAAAAACAGTGTACTTACGTCTAGTTTCCTAGAGCTACAGAAAAGTGTTATAAGTTCTCTGACACGTACATTGATCCTGATCAACCTGTAAAAACATGTAAGTAGCATGAAGTCTAGAGCTGCAATGGCCTGAGCTAATTCTACCTTTCAACTTGTGGTCATGTTTTTAAAAACTGTTGTTGACAAATAAATATATATTTTAGTCTTCCAATAATTCAAAACTAAATAAATGTAAGTAGTGACAATTTTAGAACTTAGTAGTAATTGTGTCCCTTTTTCCTTTTGATATATTTTGGCATTTTCTCACTATTGTTTAAAAAAATTACATTTTCTCCTTATTACCAAAATGAAGTTTGGAAAATAGAAAAAACACAAAGTAAACCAATGAGTCATAGTTCTACTACTAAAAGTTAAGCATTGTTAAACATTTACTGTATGTACTTGCAGTCATATATATTTTTAAATATTTGTATCCTCACTAATAATAAATTATAATATGTTCCCCACTGTATTAATTCACTTCTCTTGCTTTGTGTAAATACATAACACATTTGCTATCTCTATGTCCTTAGCTCCATAGATCAATATTTCCACATTTTATCTATGACCCAGTTCAAATGGCATCTTAACTTCCTTAATTTGTCAGATAGTACTTCTGTAAGTATACCTGAACTTCTTATATTTATCTCTTTAAAATGCCATTTGTAACTTTATATTTCACGTTTTACTTATACCCGTATCTTCTCTATTATGTATAAACTTCTTGAGGATAATGTATTAATTGACGCTCATCTCATTATGAGAAAATTCACTGCTTAAGCAAAGCAAGGTAACCAGTTGTCTCAGAACACTGACAAGTCTAATGGGCTTCAGGCATGGCTGGGTCCAGAAGCTCAGTCTCTTTTTCTACTTCTCAGCTCTGCTTATCTCAGTTTGGCTTCATCCTTCTCATAGGCTCTTTTCCACATTTTTTTCACTGAACAATTCCTTCTGAAAGAGCATCTCTTTTTTAATAAATATGGCAAAGAATCCCAATGAGGCTCTAATGATCTGTCTTAGATAATTTATCTGTCCTGAAATATCATGGTAGCCAGATGAAAGAAACATGTTGATTGGCAGGCCTGAATGCCATACCTCATCCTGTGACTGAGTATGGGCAATCGACAGAAGGAGAAAGGATGTGGGAAACCCAGAGATTTATGCTAGTGATGGGATCCTTATTTGATTTGCCACTGGGTACTTCATGGCTCTTTGATGGTGCCTTTCATATAGTAAGTAATCAATAAACATTTGGTGAATGAAATGACCATATTCATTAATTACTTTCTACCCAGTAGGAGGTGAAGAGGGGGACATTAACATTTTTTCAAGTATTTCCATCTCTGAGATCTGTTAAAATAATTCAGAGAACCAAGCTTGTTATTTAGAATTGTTTTCTAAAAGAGTTTCATTAAGTTGATTTTACATAAAAGGAAAAGAAAGCTTAAGGGGAATAAATGGCTGTATCTGTAGTAAAAAGAAGGGAGAGCAAGAGGTTCTTATGTGGGACTTGAACAAAATGGATAGCTTCCATTTGCCTCTCTGCATTTCCTGTCCACCTGCTCTGTGCCTTGCGAGGCTGGTCCATAGGACGATGTCAACATTGTCCCCTATCCTTTGGTTTCCTGCTGGGGTTAGTTAGTGGAGGCATCTGCAGACAATCAGAGGGCAGGAAGAGAGACGGGTTGGGTGTTCATTCCTCTAACTTTTGCTTTGCCAGGTCATTGTGGTTTGGTTACAGATCTCTTCAGAAAGCCACAGTTTGTTTCACATAGCTGCCTCTCCAGACTTTGATAATGGTTCTTCTTTTTGTCACTTCAGACCTAGGGATGGTAGTGGCTACCAGCACTACACCTTACTGGCTTTGCCAAACCCCTTTCACACGTTTATACGTAGTCCATTCACTGAACGCTTCTTAAATTACTCAGAATACACTCTATTTCTTGCTGGATCATTGCTATTTGCCTAATCAAAATGGGAGAAAAAATATCAAAAAACAAAGCCCATATTCTATAAAATGAAAATGTTTACTTTGTGGGGTAGAGTGGGAAGGAAGAGTGATGTGGGTGTCTTGAAAATTCTATCTTTGGAACCCTCAGTCTTCACACTGTGTAACATTTGCCCCCCACCCCCACCCCCCTACTAAAGCTTTCCCTGACAGTCATTCTCATGCAATTTTATTGGTACAAAAAACATTTCTTTTGAGGAGTAACTGTATTCCAGGCACAATAGCTGATTGGGGTTTGTGAATTTTAATATTTTGAAAGTTATAGTTTTGTTTCCAGAGACAAGAATGGCATAAATTTATTGGCCCTTTACTTAGCCACATGTTTTAATTAATGACATAAAAAAGAAAAGAAGGCAGAAAAAAAATTATTAATCATCACTGCATTAAAACTTTTCTAATGAACCCATTTTAAAGGAAACAGCTTAACAATTCCACTTGGCATGTGGCTTGAATGACAAGACATGATTAGCGTTTGAAAAAACAAATGTGTTTCTCTTATTTTAATTAAAACAAATTAATATTAAGATATTTCAAGTGGCTACCTGCAAGCATTATCAGCTACGTAGTTTCATGGTATTCTTTGGTTTTAAAGAGAATGAAATCACTTCATAATGAAGGTAAATGTATTATTCTCCTTTCATTGTGACATTTCCTGCCAGGCTATTTATACCAAGGCAGCTGCTGTGTAAGTCAGTGCTTTTTCTTCTTGTTCTTTTCATTTTGAAGGCATATATGCGAGTCATCTGACCCAGGTTGTACATGAGCTATACAGCATATGGTTGGGGTAAAGAACATCATATCTTTTGTTCAACAGTTTTTGTATTTCTTTCCAGTCTTTTGCTTTTCTGGTCCTCAAATAAGACTAATTACAAAGGGAAAAAAAGGTGGGACTGGTGGAGAGGGAGCCTTTAAAACCATTCCTTTTGCAGCCTGGAACAAAAGAGAGTAAGAAGGGCACGGCTAGGCCGCAGCAAAACAGAAAAGAGAAAAATCACCTAATGAGGATGTTGAGATAAGTGCTCGTGAAGAAAACTGGCAAAAAAAGAGCTTTTAGTCTAAAATCCATAAATAAGTGTGCATCAGATGGGTACTAGAACATTTTTAACAAGACAAGCCATGGAAACTATACCCTTCTATGCAAGAGCTACACAGCTACATGCTTGAAAAAAAAACAAAACTCCTTTCTTTACAAGATATTTTTCTTTCAAAATTAATTTAAAAAGAAATACTTGAAAATTAAGACATTTTATTCAGTCTCTGAATCCATTATGGAGTGAATAGCATATAAAGAATTGTTTTTGAGCCATAATTATTAATACTGCTGGCTTCTTGTGGGGGTGGGGGGTGTCAAAGGTTTTTCATGAGTATATGAAGAAGTTGTTCATGGAGAAGAACTGAACAGAGGTGATCTTGACCTTGTGGACTTCTGATGCATTTTTACTTTTAAAATAGGAAAAGAAGCAGATATATTAATATTTGAAGTTAATTCTATATAGCTCTCCTTTCTGGCTTTCCTAATGTGTTTGAGCCTTGCCGTGACCATCAAAACAATAGAGGTCAGAGCTTTGAGCTTACATCAATTATAAAAATACCAAAGAATCATAGATTTTTAGAGTGAGAAAAAACCTTAAATTACTTATGTCTATAAAATATAAGGGTGAAAATAAAGAGTCCAAAGAAAAAGGAGCTATTATGACCTTAAGAAAGATTTCATTTTGTTGTGTATCTGATCTGAATTTACCTTTATTTTAGATGAAGAAGAATATAGGAATGTATGGCATGGTAACCTTGCTAGTATTATACTGCCATATACACATATATATATGTATATATATATATATATTATATTGTATATATATGTGTGTGTGTGTGTGTGTGTATTAGTTTGAGGACTTCATTAGTTGATCTAAAATATATATATATATATATTGCCACTTGATCAGGTAAATATACACTAGTATGTGAAAATTTACTTTCTTTTTTTCTCAGTAATTATCTCTCATTATAATATGGTAATAATCAAAGATTATAATCAATTCTGTTTTACCTTTTTTCACACCTCATGGATTTAAATACCTAAATGATGTTTTATCTGTTATTTTATATTTTATTATAAATAAAGACATTACATTCTTCCATGGAGTTTAATAACTTCAAAGACTTAAAACTCTCCTCCTGCTGTTGAGTGTTGTAAGTTGTCTTTATTTTCTCAGAATTATAACTATTTGTGCTGCTCCTTTGCTTAGGGCCCCTACAATGGCTCCGTGTGCTCCTCAGAGGAAAACCCGGGATGATCCTGCTTTCCTCCTCCCCCTCTGAACACGGGTCCTCCTTGCCCTCCTCTGCTTTCTCGTTTTTCTTTAGCTCGGATCACATTCGGACATATATAAAATATCTTCCTGCATTTATTATTGTCCGGTACCTTTCCAAGCAGAGATCTTCACCGTTCTCACTCCTTGATGTACCTGTCCCAGGTGCTACACCCACACCTCTTATAGAGACCACAGAAGGCACTCCAAAAACACTGGTTAAACTTAGCCCTACAAACAAAAGCTCTAAAACATATGTGTGTGAATTGTTTTCTCAGAGTAAATCTTTTGGTACTACAAAGAGCCTAGCATAGGTGGGATTTGTGGTTATAGATTATGAACACTTTCATGGTTTTTAATAAATGTTACTGTAATATCCTACAAAATGATCACAGTCATTTATATTGTAATCAGAAATATGTCAATATACACATTTTCCCACAATATAACTAGCTTTAGATTAAAACATTTATATTTATAAATGTTTTAGCTAGTAAACTAGGGGCAAAATTATAGCTAATTACTTGTCTTAATATAATTTTAAAAATACTATTTAATATCTTTAATCAGTTGATAAATTTTATAATTTTATTTAATATGCAATTGAATATTATCGAAGTTTAGTATTTGATTATATTTTACCATGTAAAATATCTACTCATTTCAGGAGCTTATGTTGTTTTTTGGAGTTTTGGTGAGGTTTCTAGTTATACATACCAGTCCTACGTTATATTCACTAATGTCTCTTATTTGTTCTAGTATGTTCTTATATTTTTCTGTTTCATCATAGCAGTGCAGATTTTCACTTATGAAAAAGAGGAAAACATTGCATTTTCCTCTATTTGCATTTTTTTTTTCCTTCAATTGTATGGAAGTTAACATTTTTCTATACCTAGGATGCACTGGTATTGGAAACTTATTTTTAGGTCTTTGCTCATAAAAAGTGGTCTATAGATCAGCAGCAACCTATTAATCAGAATCTGCATTTGAATAAGATCCTTAGATGAGTATGTGCATTCAAGTTTGAGAAGCGCTATTTTATGTAATCTCTCTCTCCTGAAATTAAGAGGCTGATTTTGCTGTATTGGAAGCATTGATAGTTCAGACATATAGCTGTTACCTGCTTTAGATTGTTCCCTCAGCCAACACAGCAATCTTTCTAAGACTGATGGTTTAACTGGATAATTAAGCGCCCTACCTCTGAGAACAGGTAGACTTGGGTTCAAATGGTGCACTGTTATTTTCTAACTGTATTGGCCAAATCAAGTAACCTCTCTATGGTCACTTATAAAATAGACATTAATATAGCACCTATCTGAAAAGTGTATTGTGAGACTCAGTTGAGGAGCTATTTGTAAAATGATTAGCACATTGCTTAGTCATAGTAAGCAATCAATAAATGGCAGCTATCATTATAATTATGATCTCATTGTAATCCTGGAGACCTACATCGTGCTAAACAGTGGTTCATGAACCTCTCAGACTCAATGCCACAAAGATTTTGTGAGTTTCCTCACATTGATAGATTTTTAAAAATTAAAAACAAAACAAAAAAAACCTCTTACCTTGAAATAAAAGAAAGATAAAAAGGTAGTAGTTTATAATGAAAAAATTATGAAAGTTCAGGCACGACTATGTGAGAAAACATAAGAAACAGTCACGTGTTTACTTATGTAACAGATTGGAGAGCTACAGTGCCTACTGTCTGGTTTTGGTGGGTCAAATACTCTAACCAGCACTGTAGTTAGAAACACAGTTTTTCTTTTTTTTTTTTAAATATATTTTTATATATTTATTTTTATTTTTGACAGAGAGAGAGATACAGAGACAGAGACAGAGAGAGAACTGAACTGGGGGAGCTCCCAGTTCAGCATATGGTTCCGCACGTGCCGGGATTCGATCCCCGGTCCCTGGCACTGCAAAGTGAGCACTTAACCCACTGGGCCATCCCGGCTTCCCCTGAAACACAGTTTTTCAACATGGTGAACATGTCTTTGAAAAATTCTGAACAAAACGAAGGCCAATCTCCCACAGAATTACATGGTAGTTACATTTCTGGAAATGTCAGTGAATCTAAATGCTATGCAAAACTTTTACTTTGTGTTAACACATAAAACAGAGTTAGTTTCTGGGGATAATGAAAGTATTTCAACTTCATGGATATAGGAAGGATGCTAAAGCTTTTTTCACTGCTAGATAATTCTTCATTGCATGGGACTGTTCTGCACTGCATGGAAAATTTAGCATCCCTAGTCACTGCCCACTAAGTGACAGTCATGCCTTCCAATAATTGGACCAAACAAATATGCCCCCACAAATTTCCAAAAGACCTTGAAGGAAGAGGGAGGAACTATTGCTCTTGTTCTGATACTGTGTCCTTCAATAAATGATACTCTTATCTACATACTGTATCTTTTGTCTTTTATCTTTTTAGCTGACAAGTAGCACAACTTAGTGTAATGTGGCATGAGAGGACATCTAAGAAACAGTTACACATTGGTAATTTTAGTTAAAAAGAGACAGAACTGTTATACCCTAAAGTTATGTGTGGACCTAGAAGTAAACGCCTTTCAGACTGTGAGTGACTTACAGTAGATGGATTAAAACTTTGTCCCCCAATTTAACTCTAGAGATACTTTCAGATACAATTTAGGACATTTTGCAGTGATACTATGACACTACAAATTGTAATCGACTTTCAGGGAACAGACTTCAGCTTTTCTATGCCCCTGAGGTATGTGATCTTACATTAATACACACTTTGTCTAATCTGATTGCTTAATTAGGAACCAGAATTCTTGTGATAGTTGGAAACTTCTGTTTATGTTTTTCCCCCGGCAAAAACTTTATAATACAACAGATCTACACAATTTCATGTGGAACCGTTCAAGATTGAAAAAGTCATTAAAGGCACGTCTGTATGGCTGCTGTTAATGTATAATTAAACACAATGACAGATGTTCAAGCAAATTTTCAACAGATTATTTATTTATTTATTTATTTATTTTTATTCAACCTCCTCTAAGATTATAGTCACAAATTCAAGAAGGAAAAGTTTTGAGAAAACAGCTAAATGATCTAATAAAAGTGGTAAAATAAAATTACACTAAAAAAGAAGAAATACACCTGTATTAAGCTTTATGTTGTGCATAACTATTCTTTTCTACTTTTGGTGTGAAAGTTGTTCTGGATTATAGTCAGAGGGTTTGATATATATAGCTCACTAAAATTTTCCAGTGAGCACTTTCGTGACAGAAAATGTAAGCTTCTTCTATATACCCTTGACAACTTTGCTTTGTTAGCACTGAGCTCTTGCTCAAATCATTACACATGTAATTGTAAATGGCATCTCACCTTGATAGGGAAGTATGGCAGAATGGTCACCTCTTTGGCAGAAGTTTATGCTCCCCTTTAATAGCATAGAGTTATTATTAGGAAGGTTTCTAGCCATAGATACCATCACTCAGCAGCCCTGCACCTAAGTGGGGCCACAAGGCTGAGTTCTGGCCAATGGAAGTGAGGGCTAGCCCTCCCAGCCCTGGCCCACAAAACCCCTGGACCATTTTTCATGCTCTCCTTCCCCTCATCTGCTCATTTAATACCTTTCTGAAAGGTGTGTTTTTGAAAGCTTCCATCATCCTGGTCCCTGAAATACTATTTGGAACAGAGTACCCCCTCCCTCTTCCCACATATTGCACTTAGAAGCCAGAAACACACATTCATTGCTTTAAACCACTGAGATTTAGTGTTTGATTTATTACAGCAGCTAATATTACCTTAAGAAGTACTAACATTCACCATTGGGACTTCAAACTCAGAGAAATATTTGGCTCATAGTAAGCCATTAATGAACAAATAGAATGCATGCTCCCTATTGGATGGCAATGAAAAATGCCATATAAGCACAATTCCTTTGTATTCTAGGGAAGTCACTGTCAAAAAGACCAGATCAGAAAGTCACTTAAAGGAAGAGTAAAGAAAGACTGTGAAGTAGATAATGCTACCTGCTTGTCTAATTTCTCAGGGCAAGTATTATTTTCTTATGTGAACTTGGGGATCCGGAGAGAATCTGATAGCATTTCCAGGTCATTGAGGGGCCATAACATTAGCGGTAAGTCAGAAATGTTAGTAGGGGAAGCCAGGATGGCTCAGTGGGTTGGGCATTTGCTTTGCAGCCCTGGGGATCAAAGATCGAATCCTGGCCCCAGCCTGTGTGGACCCATATGCTGAACTGGGGAGTTCAGTTCTCACTGGGGTGAAGACCCCAGCCCAGTTCCTGCCCTGTGCAGCCCTGCCCACCTGTGGAATGAAACTATGTGGAAAATCAAATGATGTGCAACTGTGGAGACTGTTCTGGGCCCTCCCCCTTCTCTCTGTCTCTGTATCTCTCTCTCTGTCAAAAACAATAAAAAAAAAAAAATAAATAAAAAAAAGAAACGTTAGTATGCTTTCACAGAAAAACTGTTATGTCATGGAAATTGGTACTAAAAAGAATGTCAAGTTGTCATCTCTGTGAGATAACTCTGGGTAACTACCTGCCACATATAAGAAAAAAAACCAAACAACAATACTTTAGATTCTATGACTAATTGAGAAAAGGCAACCCTATTTGGCCACTAATATGTACTTTTATTATACGAATTATCACTATTATTTATGGAGAGCTTACTCTGCCGACATCCATGATTATGGCAAAACCCTTCATGACAGATTATAGTGTCCCATTCAGCCTCGCCAAGGAAGTGTTTATTGGATTTGGCCAAACAATTTCACATTTATTTTCTTATTTAAGCTTTTACATAGTATTATACCCCATCTCACAGGTGGGATTAATGGAGGCCAAAAGTTTTTGGTGAACTAATTTGTCCAAGGACACCTAGCAGTGTGCCCTTGCCACACTTTTATTCTCTGCTCACCACTTCTTACTATCCCTGGGTCTTATACTTCAGTCGTGGCTCTGAGCCTCAGTCACCATATCACCAATAAGCATCAAATGCAAGCTCTCAGATAATTCATTCAGGTGCAGCACACCTAGCTATGATCTGGGTTTGGAATAATTTCTTTTGGATACTTGCTTCACACATTCCCTCAAACTGCCATCAGAGCATCTCTGTTATTACTTTACTGCTGTTTTTCTAGTAATCGATTGTTTTCCTTTAGGCATGAATCTTTACCTCGGGATACTACACCTTAGTTTCTTTTCCTCCTTATCTGGAGTTTCACCTGACATTGCAAAACGTTCACTAGAGATGTCCTTCTTCCTCTAGTAAGGTGGGTGTGGCATATGAATCACAAATCCTTCTGCATCAGCCTCTAAGAAACAATCCTTTTTTATTATTTTATTGGGGTGACATTGGTTGGTAAAAATTACGTAAGTTCCAGGTGTACAATTCTACATTACATCGTCTATGTATTGCGTCGTGTGCTCACCACCCAGTCAGTGCTCGTTCCATCACCCTCCTCCCCGAGCCCCGTCCCCATGTATCCGAAGGTAAGCACTGAACTACTGACTGTGTCCATGCTGTACACATTTAACAAGTAATTATTGCAAAGGGTGAAAAAATGTATGGACCTAGCAAGTATTGGGTGAAATGGGAGCTTAACTAGCAAGGAGGAGCTGGAAGGACTAAAAGGATATAAGGAAAGTGATATAAGTGGGAGGAAACTGACAGATGGCTTTGGAATTTGAAGACGAATGTTGAATATGTATCTTTATGATTTTGAAAGGCTAACAGAAGACATGGAGATGGGGAGTGACAAATTAAGGATAGGGGGTTTAAAAAAAAAAGTTCAATTATCTTTCAAACTAACTAGGAGTTGGGGTATGAGGAATAAAGGGTGGAAGCAGTAGGTGTAACTGGGTGGCAGTTCTAAATGAGGAGCTTGGTTGTGTTCAGGAAACAATAAGTAGCCAATTTGCCTGGAGCATAGGATTCAGGAAAGAGTGGCTAGAGCCAGGGCCAGAAACAAAGGTTAGAGACAGATGGTGGAAGGCTTTGTATTCCAGGATAAGAAACAAGTTTGACTTGAACAGACTGCAGGGGACCAGAGTAGCCAAGAGCAGGGTCTGAGCTGGGCAACTTTAAGGAAAATATGAATTAGAGAGGGAAAGACTGCAGCCAAAGCAAACAGGTAAGAGACTCTGTGAATAGTCTGAGTTAATAAAGGGCCAGAAGATGAAATGAATGGGGTTATATTGTATTGCGAAATTGCTTCCCTTCTCTGTAAACTCCTTTGAGTTAAACACAGCATCTGTTCAGCTGCCTGTGGCACAATTTCTTACTGGATGAAGAACAGCACTGCATTCACCGGCTGCTGACAATGTCTTTCCATGTGCTCTGCTATGTTTTAATTATATTTGACATTCATCGCAAACTATTATCCAGTGGCAATGAATTGAAGAAATGTAGCTTCATTTAAAGTCAAACAAAAGTGAGGACATGTAATTATATAATAACATAATATTACTTGGAAGCTAGAGGTTTTTAGGTTTAATATACCTGTGGCTTCCTACCTACATGTTCACTCTCATATCTAACTTTGATTCAATTAAAAGAAGCCCCATCCCACAATTTAATTATAAACACCTACCCTAAACTAGGAACGGTTTAAAAATAACAAAGGATCTAAAAACTAGATTAGGAATCAAGAGAAGGTGGTACCACTTTATTATGGAGATTTTTCAAACATAGGCAAAAGTAGAGATAGTAATATAATAAACCCCATGAATGCATCACTTGGTTTCTATAATTATCAACACAGAATTTAACTTAATTTATAACCCTACCTATTTTGTTTCCCCTTGATCCCCAACTTGAATTTCACTTACAGATGCTTCAAAATGTATCTTTGAAAGAGAACTTTTTAAACACAGATATATCATCATTATAATGCCTAAAATGAAAATAATAATTTGTCAACATCATTAAATATCTAGTCATGGTTTACATTTCTCCAGTTGTCTTATATTTGAATTTGATAATTGTTTTGCTTTGTTGCTGTTTAAATGAAGACTCAACAAGAGCCACACATGACATAAGTTGATCTATCTTTAAGTCTTGTTTAATTTAATTCTCCCACTTTTAGTTTTGCTTGCTATTTATTAATTCAAAAATCAGGTCATTTGTCATGCAGAATTTTCCACTTTCTGGATTTACTTATTGTGTGTAACATGCTACTCTAGTTGCTGGGTTTCCAATAAATGGATAATTATGCTAGAGGCTTGATCAGATTTGGTTTTATTTTTTTGCGAGAATATTTTCTGTGTAGTCCTCAGTTCTATTGTAGCATATCAGAAGGCATTAATGTGTGGTTGTCTTTTTTTCTGGTGATGTTAGAAAATAAGTGGGTTCATGTGTTGTCAGCCTGATCCAACTGTTATAAAGTTCTCCACTAGTTACCTTAAAGCAATGGTTTACAAAAGAAAAAGAGAAATGTTTGAAGTTTGTAAAAAATATTGCCTATAATTGGGAACTCATAGATTAAAAAATAATAAAAATGTATTTTAATATATTGAAATATATATTTTTTAATGTACAAGTTATTTTGTACATTTTCCCAAAGGGAGCCCCTTCAAGTCACTTCTCCGTCCTTTTGACTCTCTTTCAGTATCTTTGAGAGCTTCATTGCCCATGCATTCCGAAGCTTATGATATGAGGCTCTCTTTGTACTGTCTGGAATTAGCCACATTTCCAACAAGTCATGTTTCTTTTTAGTGGGAAATAGTTTTTAAAAACCACAATCTGGGCACTAAGGATGCTTAAGACCACAGTGTTGGTCATTGCTTCTAGACCTTTTCAAAAGACAGAAGTAGAAAATCTTTTTTCAAGGGAAGAATACATCATGCATTTATCCTAATAAATTTATTATTTTTATTTAACTAGTTATGTTGCTTTTATTTTATGCTGAAAATCTTGGTTTCTTTTTTGATTTTTAAGATTTATTTTATTGTTTTTGACAGAGAGAGAAGGGGAAGAGCCCAGAGCAGTTTCCATAAATGTACAGCACCAGCTTTTGACATATTTTATTGCACACAGGTAGGCGAGGGCCACACAGGGTGGGAACTGGGCCAGGGGGCTTCTACATGGGAAGCTCACCCTGGCAAGAACCAAACTGGGGGCCTCCCACATGGAAGCACACCCCAGTTTAGCATATGGGTCCACACAAATCCCAACCAGGGCTGGGATTCAATCCTCTGGCCCCGGGGCTCACTCAATTCTTTCTTTCTTTCTTTCTTTCTTTCTTTCTTTCTTTCTTTCTTTATTTTAATTTATTGTTAAATTTGATGAGGTTACATTGGTTGGTAACAATTAGACAGTTTACAGATGTACAAGTCCACATCACATCATTCATGCATCGTATTATGTGCCCAACACTCAGTATCAGTTCCCCTTCCATCACCTTATATCTAGTGCCCACTCCCACCTCCCCCCACAACTGTCCCCCCGCTCCTCCCCCCTATCCTGGTAACCACCAAACCATTGTCACTCAATTCTTGGGCCTTAGGCTGCAAAGCAAGCACTTAACCTGCTGAGCCATCCTGGATTCCCCAATATCTTGTTTTCTAACAGTGATTAATATAATTATCTCTTTGCTTGATCCTAACAATACACAATTTCAAAATAATCATGACAATATTATTTCTAACAATAAGATGAGTAAACATAGTTTGATTTCATTGTAGTTCGTTTTGTCTTTAGGATGCATCTCACTAATGCTGTATAATTAAATATGTAATATACATTTAACGTATATAATAAAATTATATATGTAATTAAAGTCATGGAAATAATTTTTGTGTGGTTAAGCCCACGACTATGTTCATTTGTTTCATTTTCTTTTTAATTTTTTAGAGATTTAACATTTTTTGGTATAGTAGCTGAAGTTCTCCAGAGAAATAGAACCATGAGAATGTGTATAAGAGGAGATTCATTATAACACTTGGCTCATCATTTATTGAGGCTGAGAAGTACCTGTGATCAGCTAGCTGCAAGCTGCAGAACTGGGAGAGCCTATGGTATAAAGCAGTCTGGATCCAAAGGCTGAGAATCAGGGTGCTGATGGGGAAAGTCCTGATCTGGGACTGAATGCCTGTGAATCAGGAGCCCCGATGTCTCAAGGCAGAAGATGGATGTCTCAGGTTAAGTGGGTAAATTCACCCTTCCTCTACCGTTTTTGTTCTATTCAGGCTCTCAAGGGATTGGACAATGTCCACCTGCATTGGGGAGGGCCATCTGCTTCACCGAGTCCACCAATTCAAACGCTAATCTCTTCCACAAACACCTTCACAGACACACCCAGAAATAATGCTTGCTATCTGGGCATCCCTTAGCCCAGTCAAGTTGACACATAAAATTAACCATCACATTTTGATTAATTTGATTTTTATTACATAAAACATTTACATAGACCCAAATACAAAACTATGAAACTAATTGCATTCAGAGAAGTATAGCTTCTAGTTCTTTCATCTTCATCTTGTGCCTGCCTTTCTCTTATAGATAGCTCTTTATGTTTGTTTTTGGTTTATTGCACCATTTAAAAAAAGCACATGTACGTCTATATTCCTTCTTTCTTAATAAAGACAGCATAGTTTACATACTATTCTGAAGAGGGCAGCACTTAGAAGGCTATAGAGCAAAGTTCTACAAATCTCAAGTTACTAACTTATTTTTATAAATGTAATTTTTGTCATTAAAATTCAGGTCTATTTAAATCACATATAAAATCACTGTTAACACAGACAAGAGAAAAATAATACATTAAAATGAAGCACTGTTAGACTAGAACTCTGGTAATATTATATATATATATATAATATATATAATATATAATATATAATATATAATATATATATATGGAAGCCAGGATGGCTCAGTGGGTTAAGCGCTCACTTTGCAGCCCCGGGGACCAAGGATCAAATCCCGGCCCTGGCCCGTGCAAACCCATATGCTGAACTGGGGAGTGCCCCCAGTTCAGTTCTCACTGGGGTGAGACTCCCACCCAGTTCCTGCCCTGTGCAGCCCCATGCCCACCTGTGGAATGAAACTATGTGGAAAAACTAATGATGTACAACTATGGAGACTGCTCTGGACCCTCCCCATTCTCTCTGTCTCTGTATGTCTCTCTTTCTGTCAAAAACAAAAAAATACAAAATAAAATATTATATATATATATATATATATATATATATATATATATATATATATGAAAACACTTTGCTTACTTTATGCTTAATATTCAGCTCTTACTAGGATCCAGACAACTGCTAACTTGTTTAATCTTTGTAACAACCCCATGAGATAAGTACTATTATTAACCTCATTTTAGAAATGGGGAAACTAAGGCAAGAGGTTAAGAAACTTGCCAGAGACCCCCAACTACTAATCAATAGGATTTGGACTAAACATCCTGGCTCCAGAATCTAGGCTCTTATTGGGGTTCACCATGCTGCCATTCCCCAAGGTCAAACATTTACCTTGTATCCTTTTGTTTGCTATTGTAAGCAGCCTTGCAGTGAACACTTTTGAAGATAAATTTTAGTTTTTATCAATTTCATGAAAACAATGATAACTGGAGAAGCCAGGATGGCTCAGCAGGTTGAGCGCTTGCTTTGCAGCCTTGGGGAGTGAGGATCAAATCCTGGCCCCAGCCCGTGTGGACCCATATTCTGAACTGAGGTGTGAACTTCCCATTCGGGAGGTCCCCAGTTCAGTTCTTACCCCCCTCCCTGGTTCGGTCCCTGGCTCAAGGGGGCATTCCTCCCATGCGGGAGGCCCCCTGCCCAGTTCCTGCCCACCTGTGTGGCATGAAACCATGTTGAAGACTGATGATGCACAACTATGGAGACTGCTCTGGGCCCTCCCCCTTCTCTCTGTCTCTCTGTCTCTGTCAAAAACAATAAAATAAATCTTAAAAAAAACCAAAAACAAGGATAACTTATCTAGATGGGATTTCTGAGTTGAAAGGTAAGTGTATTTTAAGTTAAGCATTTTGGAATTTTGTATTATCTTTCACTCAAAATAGAGAGAAGCAATTCTTTTGAGTATACTGATAATATGTCCCCATGAGCTTTTTAAAAAATTAAATGCTATTGAGGTATAATTTGCCTACAACTAAATGTATCCAATTTAATTATATCGTTTAATATTTTGACAAATGTATATATCTATGTAACCACCACCATGATCAAGAAATAGAGCATTTCTTATGCCCCTAGAAGTTCTTTTGTGCCCATTTTCACTTCCTGTGAGTTTTGAGAACTAAGTTATTTATAATATTCTGTTCAAAGGGATAAGCAAACTTTTTAGATATAGACCATCTTATTCCCAAGGTGGAACTTAATTTTTATACTTGCTTTCTTTTCTATTCGAATCCATGTCAGAAAACATTGATTTGAAGCTATAATATTAAATGCTGCTTTCACTTTGTGAGCTGAAAGCTGACATCCACTGTGCTGTTGGTATCAAGTCTAAAACTCTCTTGTCTCATAGGTTACTCCCACCATACACAGCCCTGCCTTTTTAGATGTGTGTGTTTGACATTCATTTGGATAAAGGAACTCCTTTAAATAGCAGCCTGTTTCCCTGAGGGAATGTTAGACATCTGTCTAAAAGATGGGAAATTTCAGTTTTTGAATGATTAGGAAATTTCACTTTTAATTAAAAGTATAAAAGTGAGTTCTATAGTCATGGCTTTAACTATATTAGCATGTCATCATGGAATTTTACAATTTTGAAATTGGCATTTATTTACAAGAAAACTAAAAGCCAAAGAGATTAAATGGTTTGTACAAAGCCATAGCATTTAAGGAACAGTTAAGATAAAAGATAAAAATATTTTCTAGTGAGATAAACTACCTTTTCTTCCCAAATCTCAGCCCCAGTCTCATGTTCTTTTTACAGTATCTTGCTGCCATTCCATGTTGGCATTAGGCATGACTGCTCCTAGAAAGAAATTATAGATACTGTACTTTCTGTACCACAAGAAAATCCTCATGGTATACATTTTGTTACCTTCTTATATTAATTGCAAATCAACTTTATTACACTCATGTTCATATTTACTTGGTATCCCCGTCACCTTCTCAAACAGCATGCTATGCCAGGGTGTGGGGTGAGGGGGAACACACGCGCAACATCTCTGCAAAAATGTAACTGTTGTTGCCAATCACCATAGAAAAGATTCGCTCAATTACCAATTAGAAAAGGAAGCTGCTGTGTGCTTTACAGAACGTTCCCTTGTGATAGTGTAGAATCCCACAAGAAAGTTTGAATGATGTAACGTTAAAAACCAGTGACATATTTTATTGCAAAAGAAAGCTATTGCATTTGGAAAAAATCAATAATAACAATAATAAAATAATAAATAAATAAAATCCTCAATATTTTAAAAAATGGACTTTCATTATTAATTGGGACTTTCATTATAATTATTCCAAATTTATACAAAAATTGTGTTTATTAGCTTAGTTTTAATATAATTAATACATGAGTGATGTTTTCTTCCTATTAGACACAATAGGACAGGGATTCCCAACCCTGTGCCCGCAGGCGCCATGGTGCCCGTGGCCCGATTTGTGTGCGCCTGCTATTATTTGACTGCATCAGAAGTTTTTCATAGACACTAAGTAAAACTATAATTTATTTTTATACATTTGTTAGAATTTTTAAATATTCTTTGAGTATCTACACAGGTTTATTATATTCGTTGGTATGTTTGCGATATCGTATGTGTAAGTTTTTCCCTAGCTTTCGCCTTTGTACATGTCGCGTCTTGTTTAGCCGCTGCGCTCTTTAAACTCTCCTCCACCCAACCGGGAGATGCCAAGTTGCCATTCTGATTGCGGTTGCTGGACTGATCAGGTCGTGATGGTTAGCTAGGATCACAGTGTTTTGATATATTCGATTTTAAATGAACTAAAAGCGAGGTAGGTAATCTACTATTATGGTGGCAATTTGATATGATATTGTAGTTCTATAACTATTTTTATTTTTATTTTTTTAGTCCTAAAATGAGTGGACCAAATAAGAGAAAACGAACCTCTAATTTTAACACAGACTGGGAGGAATCA
>PVKE010007794.1:0-49554 GCA_004027555.1 Craseonycteris thonglongyai
TAGAGGATGGGTGCCTTGTAGTACAGGCTTCCCCCCGCTAGGTGAATGTGCTAGGAACCCATCTGCATTGTTTTGAGAGGCTGTGTTTGGTTTCAATGAGTGTTTTTGAAAACTCTTTCAACGTGTTTGCCCATTTCTTGATGGGTGACTTACACAAACAATATGCGGCATGACAATGCACCTGCCCACGCTGAGTGTTCAGCAGTTTCTAACCAAAAACCGTATGACATACACCCCCCGCCCCCCACCTGGAGCACAACCTTCCCTATTCACCCAATCTCACTCTGAGCAACTTATTTTTGTGTCTCCAGATGAATAAAGGCCTCAAAGGAAAATATGTTGACGACGTGAAAGAGGTGAAACAAAAGTCAGAAGCACTAAAAGGCATCATAATCAATGAGTTCAAAACCTGTTTTGAGCAGTGGAAAAAGCATCTGAATAGGTTTATTGCATCAAATGAAGAATGCTTTGAAGGTGACTGAAGTGTAAGAAAAAACACAGAATTTTTTATAAATAAATTCCATTTTGGCAGGGGTCTCCCCTCATAGTTACTACAATATTATTGACTATATTTTCTATGCTACGCTTTATATCCCATGGCTATTTGTATTAATAAATGGCAATTTGTACACCTTAACCCCTTTCATCTTTTTCACTCATTCCCCCTACCCCTCCTCCTCCCATCTGCTAACAATTAATTTGTTCTCTGTGAGTTTGTTTCTGTTCAGTTTGTTCAGGTTTTTTGTTTTTGTTTCTTAGATTCCATATATAAGCAAAATCAGAACTAGTTGCTTTATCAAACTCAATTCTTTAATTTTTCCTAATAAAACGTTGGGAAAACTAAATTTTTATTCTGAAAATTTAGGAGTTTAGTAATAGATTTACAATGAAAATGCAAGAAGTAAAATAACAATAAGAGATAGTAATAAAAGAATACTCACAATCTTTCAAGGAGACTTAGGCCAGAAAATGAGCCATTCTTCAGCTCGGATATTTTATTGTTACTCAGAATCCTAGAAACAAAAGAAAAATAAAATATAGGTTGCTTAATAGATGTACAACACCAATACAATATCAACGTAATTTTGCTCATTATGTTTAAACCCAAGAGTGGTTCTAAGAAGTCATTTACTCCACCCCCCGCCAAATTTTTGAGGTTCCTGGCCAAAAAAAGGAGCATCTTTCTCTTTCTTTGATAAACCACCTAAAAGGGCTCACTCACACATGTCACCTCTTATATTGTTCCTGTCACAATGGACCAAAAGCTTTAAAATAAAAAGAGATAACACAACACAAAATAGCTCTCAGTTTACTGCAAAAACAAAGAATGCCACATACGAAGACTATCTGGAAAAAATCCAACCAGAAATGACTCTATTTTTCAGATTACTTGGCTGCATAATTTTCAGACAGCCCTCGTATATTTACATAATTACACAACTTATGTAAGTTGAATACTTATTAAAAAACTTAATACAAAAATGTATAATGTGATCTATAAAATACTAACCTTACAAAGAAATAAAGTCCCCTCTAGTCATCACTTCAAATGCTTGCTTCAGCAGCATATATACTAGATAGCACTTCAATAATGCTGAATACTATTTGTGATTTAACAGTGTGCACATCTATTGTCTATCCATATGAAAACAGACTATCCACGTGCCCTCACATACAGACAGACACAGATGGCTGCATCACAGTACTATACCCCAGGTATCAGGATAATGTTCTGAAAAAAAAAATAAACTCAAAACAAAAACTTATTAAAGTAAGTCTTGGTCGAGACATATCCCTGACAGGACTTGCCTAAGAAGAGACTATGTCTACATGATCGTGCTTCCTCTTTAGGCTACGTAAAACTATGCACCTTTTGAAGCTTAAATACCAAAAAAGAGTTTTCATAAATGAAGTAAAATGATAAAGCTACGTGATTTGGGGGAGTGGGGATACCAAGATAAGAAAATGAGAAAACCAAGGCACAGAAGTTAATAGCACAAGACTGGCACTAGCAAATGGCAGAACCAGATTGTCAATCCCCTAAGTCTCTATTCCAAACCCAAAGTTCTCCAACATCAGCCAATGTTGGTCAAGAGACACACCATCGGCATCTTGGGCAGCAACTTCTCCATCACACACAGTGTTGCACACATCCAGGCGCACCCACCATATTGGGTCCAAGGTTGAGTGGTGAATCCCTCTCTCTCTGGGACAGTGCAAAGGAGAAATTCTGTGTATATACAAACGTTAACAGAATACCTCTGGGTCATATACTTTCATTATTCTCAAAAAAAAAAACCAACTTTAATTATTGCATTAAAAACAAACATACCCATCTGACATCTGATTTTCTGATATTAACAGAATTAGAAACAAAATCCCTACACATGCAGATGAACATTTCAGAGCCTGTTTTGTGAGATGATTATTAGGAGCTTTTCAAGTTAAGTATACCTGTGTTTGAAGTCTAGCTCTATCAAGTGACACTGACCTTGGGCAAGTCACCCCTCCTCTCTGTAACAGAGTTCCCTCATTCATAAAATGGGAACAATAACAGCTACCTCATAAACACTAGAAGAAAATTAAAAATGCAGGACACACGAAATGAGTAGTCATTAAATTTCTGATTCTATTTCTCCAGTTCTAAGACACTCATCCTCCCTTGTTTTAATGTTTCTTGCAATCAAAGTCGATTACTGCAGTGTTCGGCTTCTCCCCAAAGCTGCAGCTAGCTGTAAAGCCAGGACAAGGCTTTAACCATGGCGACCAAGAATACATGGGGATCAAAAACATTCCAATTAAAAAATACCATGTTCTCTCATCATAATTGCAAAATTTTTTAAAAAGGAGGTAGGTGATACAGACAAAAGGAAACTCAGACTGGCAAATGGCCACAAAGGTCCCTAAAACGAGCTTCCTCGAGCAGCCTGGCAGTGCTCACCCAAGGGTCTCCAATCCGCTGTCATAGGCACCAATCCTTAAACTAACAAGTCTCCCATCTGACAAGAAGGATATACAATGACCTATTTCAGCAAGACTTAACAACACAAAAATGAGAAACTCCCAAAGAGGTCACTTTAGGTAAGAGAAAGAGTTAAATTATGGTATACCCAAACAAAAAAAAATTTATACGTCCATTAAAAACGATTCCTTCAAAGGAAACGCGATGAAAGGAAAATGCTTGTGATCAGTTTCAAAGCAAACAACGAAACTAATACCACTGATTGTAAAGAATCTAAGCCGAGACCACACACAAAAAGACTAAGAAGCAATACATCAAAACGATCACTCTCGTAATGATGAGGCTTCCATTCATCTCTCTTATTCTTTATAATCTTGCAGTATCTTTGAAACATCTAGAATATGACTCTTATTTTTAAAACATTTTTCTCCTGATGATAAACATAAGAATCTTCATAAGTAAGCACAGCTTAAAGTTGAATTAATTTTGAATACAATTATCATATCTTAGCAATAAAAACTGAAGTAAGGAATACTTTATACTTTTAAAGATGCATATTTATTTAGATTCAAAAAATGTTTATGTAGTGACTGTTTGCAACTTAACAGGCACTTAAAGCAGTACAGAGAACAATGGTGATGACAACTAGAGGGCAGGGTGTTAACTGAGACCCCACCAGTAACAAATGATTAAGTTTGTGAGTCACCTCACTTTTCTAGGTAAACTTCAATCTCCTCACTTTAAAGATGGGGGGAATAATAAAGTAGACCCAAATGGTCAACAAGATCTCTTCCAGCAATTCTTTTAATTTCCTATAATTACTCATATCTTAATGAGCATAGCTGACAAACTTGAAGGTGACCAAGAACTTATAACCAATAAACCAAGAGTAAGGAAAATTATTCCATCTACCAAACTCAGCGACATAAGTGCCCTGTTCCTAAGTGACTAGCGAAACCCAAAGATGGACATAGCTTGTGGAAGCCCACCAGGGCAATTGACTAAAGTGCATTCACTGCGTTCAGCACGGCTTCAGCAAGAGGACTGTCATTTGCTCTGTCGTAAAGGCTTTAGTTCAATAAATGATAGATTTTATTGAGGAGAGTAAAAAGACATTTCATCACACTTAAAATGTTGTAACTGTAACCTTAGAAATATGGCTTACAACCTCACGTTAATATATTCAGTCTACACAGTACTTGACGTGTTTAAGAATTCTGGGCAAGAAAACAGGCCCAGTCAGTATGAATAAATTGACTCTCCAGACAGCTTGGATACTCAACTCTGAGACGGGGGTGACTATGCAACTAGCTAAATGCATAATTTCATGTATTATTATAAATCTAAAGCCCATTCATAATCAATATTTTTATGGTATCTTTGAAATGTCAAACTTTCTAAGAGGTAACAAAATGAAAAATACAAATCTTAACTGAAGTCATAAAGGTTATACATACCCATTTCTGTTCTATACTAACGATGTTAACACCACACAATCTATAGGTAATGCTTAGAAACACTAGTTTGGGTTCCTGCCTCTTGAATTTCAACACCGTAAGTTTGATGTCCACTGTTATCATTTAACTAGCACAGCACCAAGGAAGCTCAGTTTATCATTTACGCTAAAACATGAAAAAAGGAGTAAGGCTTAATATAAACATGTTCAAAAAAAATATTGAAAGCTTATGGAGCAGAAAGAAATAAAAATTGAGTAGTACAAGTTCTCAGCTGCTTGCTATTGCAAGTCCCAGAATGGAATACTGTTAACAGCACCTACACCCATGAATGGGAGAGAACAGAGACTAAGTCTCCTTTTGAGACAAAATAAAAATGTATTTCAAGAGCATTAAACATTCAAATCAAATGTTAGGAATATAAATCTTAAAGACAACCACTGGAAGGAAAAATCATATAAACAATCAAATATGGTTACTCGAGTAGGTTGAATGGTGGCCCTCCAAAAGATAAGTCCACCCAGAACCTCTGAATGTGACCTGAAGTAGAAAATGGCTTTTGTGATATGATCAAGTTCAATGTTTCGGGAAGAGATCATCCTGGATGAGGGTGGGCCCTAAATCTAAGGACAAGTGTCCTTAAAAGAAGGGGGTTAGGGGTGGGGTGGGAGGTGGGACAGAGACTTAGAGAAGGTCTAGTGAAAAACAAAGGCAGGTTCAGAAAGAGAGAAGAGAAAAAATGGAAAGCAGGAAGATTCAGAAGTCATTACAACTTCTAAGATTTCCCAGACCTAAGGAAGCGAGCAAATAGGACTTACACTTTAAACTGTAGAACGTTTTAAAAACTTTTCTGATATTTTTAAATCCATAAGCAATGTTAAGGGATAATAAATATTTATAAAAAATACCAAAAATAAAGACCTAACTTTCCAAATACACAAAGAGCTCTTAAAACAATCTCCAATTGAAAATGTAGCAAAGGACATGAACAGATAGTGCAATAAAAGTAAACACAAATGGATCACAATCATATGAGGAAATATATAATCTCAATCATTAGAGAAACGTAAATTAAAACTAAAGCAAAATACCATAAATCACTTAGAGTGGGAAAATAAATGTGCTAACACATTTTTATAATCAGAGGAAAACACCCACTCACATTTTGTTATAAACCAGTGCAATGACTCTGGAAGGCAAAAATACAAATACATATATGGTATGTTATCAATTAATCCCCCTTCTGGAAATTAATCCTAAAGGTATACTTTTGCAATGTATATTATATGTTAAATGTTGTATAATTATGCATTTTGTATATAACAAAATTGTTCACTGCACTATTGTTTGTAAAAGCTAATGACTGGATTCTTAGTAACAGCAGATTGGTTAAAGTTATCCACAAAATGGGATACCATGCAGATGGAGGGAGAGGAAACTCTTTAAGTATTCATATGGAAAGATCAAAGACATACAGAGGACTACAGTCATGCCACTTAAATGTTAAGTTTCCATCCATTGACATTTCTGATTTATTCAAGTAATATAATATTGCAGTAATACAATTTGATTGTGTATATTAGATTTATCAAGTGGAATAATACTTGTTATTGCTACATATTTGCCAAGTATAAGGAACATGAGCAATATAATAAATAACAGTCACTATCTGCTCCTTTATAGGAAAAAAAAATCTGTCGATTCCTATTTGAGCATACTCTGTCACTGTTTATTCTGTTTGAGGCCAGTGAATATCAAGTGCTGATTTCTAAATTCATCCTTCCTAGCAAGTAATAAGGGAGTATAAACGGGATTTCAAAACTCCCCATTAATTTGAATAATGTTTATTTTTAACATCACATTTTATCCTACGTGTCACTGGCAATTACACACATTTTATCCTAAGTATTATTAGTTCGCTCACCAATGTGTCTTCCTCTTAATGACATTCATTCATTCATTCACTCATTCAGTCTCGCAGAAAAAAAAAATTCTGGGTGGTAAATGTTCATCATAGCACGGGTCACAGTGGCCAAGTCATGGAATCAACCAAAGTGTCCTTTGATAGATGACTGAATAAAGAAGTTGTGGTACATTTACACAATGGAATACTACTCAGCGATAAGACGAAATACAGCCATCTGTGACAACATGGATGCACCTTAAAACCACATTAAGTGAAGTAAGTCAATCTGAAAGAATCAAGAAACGTATGAGCTCACTTATAGGTGAAATATAAAACTGAAAATAACAAAGAAACAAAAACTCATGGACACAGTCAATAATTTAGTGGTTATCTGAGGATAACGTGGGGGTGGTGGAGGAGTACAGGAGGAGCATCAAATACATGGTGATGGAAAGAGAGCTGACTCTGGGTGGTGAGCACATAATGCAATGCATAGACAATGTCATGTAGAATTGTACACCTGGAACCTATATAATTATTATAAACGAATGTCACCCCAATAAATTTAACAACAAAAAAACTGAAAAAGAAAATTCTGGGTGGTATACTTTAGTTCTTATGTGTCAAAAAATGTTTTGCCCTCACTTTGTCACACCATCGTGTTTTAACCATACTTCTAATCAGCTGAAATAACGCTGGACAGGTAGGTATTTGTGTATTGACCATGCTTCCCATGACAAGGTCAAAACCATAAAGTGTAGCTATCTTGACCACCACCACCTCCAGACAAAAAAAGGAAAAAAAAGAATGTAACAGTGAATATTTAAGTGATACCATCGTGCGGCCACTCTTCTTTACGAGGATACACTCAGTCACTCCTCACAAGAACCCAATGGTACAGTCCTAGTCCTATCTGCAAAACAATAACAAAAAGGTGCAAGTTAAAGTAACTTGCCCAGGTCCACACAGAGTTCAAGGAACCACGGTGGCTGTGGAGGTGCACTGCACAGATGGCCCTCACGAGACACCCTGGGCCAGAGAGCGGTTCACCATCAGCCTCCAGCCGCAGCAGTCTAGGGGACCTGCCTCAGTTTCCAAGGAGAGACAACCACTTTGCAGGCCACGCCAGTCAAGGGCTGAGCACAGCAGTGGTCAGAGGACCCTCCATTCCTGGACAGTACAGGCATCCAAATCGGCAGTCTGATCCAGAGCTCCCTGTTGTCATAGATACACCTTAGTTTGAGACCCATCCTGCCCAATCGTCCTCCTTCCCCCTCTCCTTTCACAGTTGCTAGACCTGCATCTCATTCCTCAGGCTTCCCATGATCACCTCTGCCCCATCTCCCTTTATCAAGTTATCCACCACCCCTCAACCCCAGTAAAAACCTCATTCACCTAACCTCACCCTGGAAAGTGCTTCCCAGAGGACCCAAATGACAAAATGCCCACAACAGCTAAGGTTCAGTGGTCAAAGATCCCTTGCTTAAGAATTAATGATGCAAAATCTAAGATGTCGTGGCATCCAGTGGTACAGATGTGAAGTATAAATCTCAGCCTCGCTCTCATTCTTTCTCTTCTCCGAGACTTAGGAAAACTTTTGTGGGGTGGGGAATCAAAATTTCTCAGAATATATCTAGTTTTCTTCTTTTAATATGGCAATAGAAGTGTCCTAAGGCACTTGTGTTTCCTACATTTTACCCTTCCTCAAATGAAGACCATCTGAACACTGCTATCAAAAGAAATTTCCAGCTGCTAGGAAAAGAAACGTGTCATGAATTTACCCGTGCTTGTTACTGTTGGCACGTACACAAACTGTGGTTGAATTTTAAGTTGGGATCCTTAATTATGGTTTAATGTTTATGCATTAAGGTCTCATGTGATACAGCACTGAAATAAAATGTTGTGTAATACAAGACTGCATAGTATATGGCAGTCAGTGTAATAAAAGGCAGCAGAAATGTTAAATCTTTCAGAATTTAACATTTAGGAGGGGCTCGTGGTATTCATTCATGAGCCGTGGGGAACTATCACTCAAGCGGCTCACATCTCTCATAAACCGCCAGCTAATTTATAAAGGAAGCAGTTAAACTTCCAGTGAGGCATGATTAAATTAAATTTGGAAGGGGGAAAATAAAAGGCTTGTTAAATTAAGCAAGTAAAAAGTACAAAGAAAGCCCTATCTTCACAGATATCCAAATAATATTATCATGACTAAAACACAAAAGAGAAAGTCAAGATCACTTTTATAAAAAATCTCAGTGGGTTATGACGTATATATGCATCATACCATCAAATGGTTTAAAACACTTATCATGCATGCACAGAAAGTAAAAACCATTAAAGCAAAAGTATAAAAGTTAATTATCACAGCAAAATCTAGTAAATCTGAGTAAAAAAATATATATATATATACAGGGGTTCTACCTATTCTTCGGATTCTTTTAACTTCCATGTTAAGTTTGAAAGTACTTTTATTTTCAAATCAGCAGCGTAAAAAGAGCTTTGTGTGAAACGACCCTATGCGGAACAAGAACGTTCAAGTGACTCAGGAGAGTTCTACATGAGAAGGCTCGGGTCGACTGAAATCTGCAGAAGCAGTATTTCCCAGTGTGGTAAATATATACACGAGGGCTGCCCAGAAAGTACCCAGCCGTGTAACCATTCTTGTTATAGTGACAATGGCTGGCTTTTTTCCGGACAGCCCGCGTTTACCCATTTGCATGGAAATCAGATGCTGTAAGTGCTGTCTCTCAGCTCCCTTGCTGATAAGCTGTTTGGCTAGAGGCATCTGACTATGATGGCCTCTCAGAATCAAAGAAATCCAGGCTGCTCTGCCGGTCTCCATCCGTGTCTCAGCTGGGTCCTCATCTCCCAGACCCATCCTTCGCATCTCTTAATTCCGCTTCATCACTGCCACCTTACCATTTGGGTTGAATTGTGGAAGAAATCCTCTGCTCAGTTTTCCAGACCACAAGTTTTCTAAGTCCCAAGCATTTCCCATTTTGCTCTTGACCCCACCTACTGCCCAGCCGCCCCCCACCCAGCTTCCTGACATGACAGCCTCACTGTTAACTCCTCGGCTCCTAACCCGGGGATACTCCCACTTTATGGCTTTGCTGTTCTCTTAGACCCAAGACAAGGAATTATAACTTTCCTGTCTTAATTTTCCCCCAATCACTCTGGTGGTTTCCTCTGAAATGTCTGATGATCCTTGGTTGCTTGCTCATACTTACAGATGGGGGTCTGCTGGATGGATGAGGCGTTCATTACAGCAGAGGGTTTCTTTAGCACACATGAGAACAATGGTGAGTGGAGGGGGAGGAGGGGTGGAACAAAAGTGCCTTTATTTCAAGGTCTAGAAGTTGCATGCCTTTGGAAGGTAGGGACACAAAGAAACCTGGGGTCCCCCTGCAACTTCTCTGGCTACAATCCCCGACCAGTATTCTGCATTTTATTGAAAGCCAAGTTAAAGGACTTTGTCGCAGAGGCAAACCCAACCACAAAGCCCTCTGAGCCCAGCTCGCTGAAAATAGAATGAGAGCAGATGTTTCAAGCTTATTAATTCCGGGCCAAGCAGACTCCTTACCCACTTTTGCTGTCATTCCCTACAGTTTCAATTCTTGGGAATCTTCCAGGGTCCTGCTAAGAAAATTCATTTTTCTAGTTATTTCCACTTAGGTCTCTACTGGGCTGTATGTTCCTTTGCTGTGCAGTTCTGTCATCAATCTGATCCCATCCGGCTTACTTATTCTGCAACATCCTTAGAGCTTCTGGATCACTGGAGTACCTTTCCCACTTTCCAGCCCTGCTAGTTATAGGCCTGCTCATATTTTTATGTTTCTTCTGTCATTTTTCAACAGAATTGGGGGGGAAAGGGGGAAAAGTACACACGCATGCTTTAGTATATGTTCACTTAGGGGACTGTAGAGGGGTCTTTTCTTAAAAGTAGAGGTCACTTTCCTCTTTGACCTCTGTTGATGCTAAATGGTTAAGGGACAGGCTTGGTTCCCCACCATCCCTGGCCCTTTGTGCAAGAAGGCTAATGTTTTCCTTTACGAGTTTGCCAAAACCTAGACCACCTTTCACTTAACAGAATAAGTACTTTTAATCACAAGGGCACCTGTTCAAACAGAATATCTCATATGTTAACCAAAGTTAGAGCCCCAGGTTCCCTGTGAAACAGTCAGGTATTAAGGGCCACAAGCCATCCTGGTCCAATATCCAGCGGCCACACACACAGCAAGGAGCCAGATGCTGGGCCTGCTGGAAGGAGGTGAGGTGCTGCTCTCTGACTTGGTGACTCTCACCAATCTTTAGTTTGAAATCACTTTTCCAGTCTCTGCTCTGTCCCCTCGGGCACGAGGTACCATGACAGAGGGAGGTCTCTGGATTACAAAGGACTTGAAGTTGGATATTAACTCAACTACTAGCTCACAACGAGATGACTCGTGAACATCTTATCCAAGTTGTTTTCTCTTTTAACCTATAGTTAAAACCAAGGAAACTAACTCAAACTCACAAGTTCACAGATAGGGTTTAAAATATTTAAAAAAGAGTGAAATTAAAATCGGGACAGTATCTTGTAATTAATAGTTAAAGTGGTCCACAGTGACAAATTACGATGATGGGGCACACACGTGCTTGAAGCTGGGAAGCTCTACTAATTTTCACAAACAAGAGAGCCACAGAACAGTATGGGGGTTTGAAGAGATCACCTGCCAAGGGGTTCTTTTTGCCCGGAGGCACCAAGAAAACAGTAACTGTTAAATCAAACCCCCTTCTCAGAAATTCAAAGTGTACCTTATCATTCTGAACTGAAGGCACTCAAGTTTCTTTAGTTGAGCGCTTCTCCAATCTATGTAACCAAGAAACTCTCCTACGTGACAGCAGTGCAATGGCCCACCAAACCCTCGTGGCAGAAAGCTGAACTTTACTTGTTAGCTGCCTAGGATGTAAGAAGTAAGTGTGTTCACTGAAAGCAGACGCTGCAGGTCAGGATGCCAGGGTCTGAATCCATGGCTGCCACTTTAACTAGTAAAACCATCAAAGGATCTCCTTTCTGACCTCTGGTGGTAGAATCTATAAATGGGATAGATGCACTGATTTGTTTAGAGCAGGGGTCAGCAAACTCAGGCCCACACATTGTTATTATAAATAAAGTTTTACTGGCACACAGCCATGCTAACGCTTTCATGGCCTCTTTTGTGGCTGAGTTAAGCAGCTGTAACAGGTGGTCTGTATACCTAAAATACTTTACTAACTGAGCCTTATAGAGACAGTGTGCCCACCCCTGGTATAGAGCACTTGTTCTCAATTCTGGCTGTATATCAAAAACATTTAGGGAGATTTACAAAATACAAGCAAAAATGCTTCCTCCCTACCTCCCCATCAGTTAAATCAAAATTTGAGGGCATGGAGATCCAATACCATTTAACTCCCCAGGTGGGAATTGCTAGCACCTATATCATCAGTCTGAGAGACACTACACCTGCCCATCACTCACAAGTTCACCACTTTTCCAAGTGCACTGAGGGTTCTGGTCTGTGAAGAAGGGCCATGAGGGAAACAAAGGAAACCAAGACCACTTCCAAGGATCCTTAAGCTAGACAGAAGAAGGGAACTACTGAGAAGTCAGCTTCTAATGACACAGAATTATCAGGTGATACATAAGACAACATTGCACGAGAACAGAGAAATGAGTGAGACAACCTACGGAGAATCCTTAATAACATATAAAATTAAAATATTTTGGAAAACCATGACTTGATTTTTTTAATTCAGTAGATAAAGACAGTGACTACTGAGAAGCAAATCATAAAGAAATCCACAGTATATGCAAATAACAAGAGTTCCAGGGGGTAAAAACAGGAACAGGTAGAAAAATGGCTGTAATAAAAGAGATTAAAGGAAATGTCTCTGCAGAAAGTAGAAGTGCTGTAGGGAGGAGGAAAAGGGGAGTTAGCATCTAACGAGTACAGAGCTTATGTTGGAGATGATGAAAAGGTTTTGGGTTCAGATAGCGACGACAGTTACACAACAGTGTGAATGTCTTTAATGCCTTGAACTGTACCCTCACAGACGGTTACAATGATAAATGTTATGTATATTTCACCACAATAAAAAACTAATGTTTAATAAAAGTATATACATAAGCCAAAAAATATATATATATATAAATTGGAAAGGAAAGGAAATGTCTCCAGTTTGAAGACAGACTTGTACAGGTTCACCTTTGTGGTAGGAAAACTAATGAGGAAAAATATGTATATCCAGGCATATCCTAGTAAAATTTCCGAATTCCATGATGGAAAAAAAAAGATACTCTTAATTTTCCAGACGTGAAAACACAGGTGTTTTTATCATGTGGTTTTAAGCTATTTTCTATAGCTTTGGTAAATAAGGGAAGAGTTCAGTATACTTAGGCTGCCCTCTTGAAAATGAATACAATCTATATCTCTACAAGGTGAACAATTATTTAAAATGAGACAGCAAGTCAAAGATATCAAGAGCTAACATACTACTGTAGGGTCACAATATAGTTTATCATGAACCAGACACCAGAGAATAAAAAGAGGTGCCATTAATATTTCACTGAGACAACAGGTGTCACACTGGGCATACGACAACCCTTAACTGCTCAAATGGTCCATTAAAGAACCTTTCAAATTCCCAGGCATTCTTATCAAAGACCTTTTTTTTTTAAGGTCTGTTTTTCTTATAATTATTTCATAATCTTTGTTCAGCAGTTTCACAAATAAAAAGGAATTAATCTATTTCCCTGCTTTAGCATTAAACAGTAAATTTACATAAAATTAAATAGCATTTGATTAAGAAAAACTAAAGGGCTTTTTATGCCATACTAGGCATCTTTCAAAACTACCTAGAAATAAACAATGTTTACTAAATAACATTTCATCTTATCTTATGAACATATCAGCTCCATGAGAACAGGGAGCCCATTTTTCAAGGTGTCTGTACATCATAATGAGCACTGGACGCTTAATATTTATGAATACAAGAAAAGCAAGTTTATTTGGCATTTTCATCAAATGGAGCGCTTTCTACTGGGACTATACTGAGGTTCTTTTATGATCTTGCGTCTGATTTTTAAGTTGAAATTCACAGTTGATGGACTACTTATTAACTGAGAGCATAGTTGAGTACCTACTGTACATTGGGAATGACAATAAGCATACAAATATAGACTTCAAAGACTAATACTCCACATGCATCGAAGTGTGAAATGTTACTAGAGGGATGCATAACTGGTCCAAAGAGAATAGTTTCAATGTTGTTGAATAGCAGAGTGATTAGGGAAGATGCTTCTAAACTTTGCAGTTTAAAAAATAAGTAGGCATCCAAAAGACAGACAGAAACAATGGAAAATGCCTTTTCTACAGAGACAACCTCTCCCAAGTCTGTATGACTTTTTTACTGCTGCGCCACAAACCAAGTGCTTCAAACCAGCAGGACCAGTTTCATAAGACAATCTTTCCCGGGGGGGGGGGGGGGCACACAGAGGTAGGGAGAGAATAAGTAGGGGCCCCCTCCCCCCCACTCACACCACCACAACCACCACCGGATTTGGCAGGAGGCGGAGCTTAGGCAGTAATGTGATTGATAGGGAGTGGCTGTAAATACAGATGACATCTGCTGCTCACCTCATGCTGTGCATAGGCTGAGTTACTAACAGGCCACCGACTGCTACTGGTCTGTGGCCCAGGGGTGGAAACCCCTGGTTTAGATTGACACCTGTTTACCAGCTCACGTTTCTGCAGATCAGAAGTCCATGCACAGGGTGAATGGGTTCTCTGCTCAGGTGGAATTGGTGGCAGAGAACCTAGATACCAACAGTGTAGATGTTCCTAAGTTAATGAATGGGGTGATGAGACAAGGGTGGGGGTGGGGGGATAGAAGTATATATATTACCTATGAAGTATTCCTGTCACAGTCACACTTGAATCAGGGTAGAGAAAACTGCTGGGACCTCCTAATTTTAATTTGCACTTCCCACTGTAAATTTGTGTTCCCTTCCAGGGAAGATCTGGAAATGCCCTTTCACTGTTACAACATACTGGTTACAAGTACGAATTCTAGAGTCACACAGCCTCAGCTCAAATCCCAGTTGTGTAACTTACTATCTGGGTGACCTCAGTGAATTAATGAGCTTCTATGCCCCACATCCTCGGGCACATAAGAGGGATCATAATCATAATGACCTCATTAGGAAAATGTAAGAGTTAACCAATACAACACTTAAAACACTAAGGGCAGCATCTGTCTACTCAGCAAAAATTACCTGCTATTATTGGCCCATATTTCTACGGATCATCTGTCTTTTTCTACTCATTTGTAGGAGTTCCTAATATATATGAGCCAACATTTTTCTCCAGTACAATCTCCTAAAGATCCTTAGGCAGACTGGCCCAAAAACTGGGAGTCACTATCAGCAAATATTTGAAGAGCACATTTTGGAAACTATCATTGAGGAGCAAAATCAATTTTTCTGACAAGGACAGAGCCCACTCCTAAATATGGAATCTAAATAATTCTACTGGTAAGAAATCTCTTGAGACTGTAAATTTAAGTGGGTTTAGCCACTCTCCTAAAGTAGCTGCTGAAACTCTCAAAGACTGAAGAATCCCAATATGTACAAAACGTCATATGATCCTAAGGTTATAAAAATTAAGAAACAATCTAGTCACTAACAGAGTTTGGGGTTCCATGGCCATTGGCAAACAATGGCACACATCTCACCACCACCCTACCCCATGATCATTAGTCAATCCTGGCACTTTCCTGGTATGCTCACACAATACTTCTTAATCCCACACAATTCACCAGCACAGACCTTTAAGAAATCTACTTGCCATCCGAGTTCTACTTCGGAAATGATACCACGCCAGCTCCAACGGTGGAGGGAACACACCCTGGAACGAGTCTGCCCACTTAGAGGGAAGGAGTTAGCCGTAGAGGGTCAACATGGGGCTGATGTGAAGCAGAATCTGCCAGGACACTGGTGTTGAAGGATTCACAAGTGTGTGGTAACACAAGCAAAGCAGTAAAGGGAGAGATGGGATGCAGGCAAGAAAAATAATCCTGATACAGAATCTTCAGGATGACCATAGATCTAGAAACAAAAGGAAAAAATAAGTGTGTGTGTGTGTGTGTGTGTGTGTGTGTGTGTGTGTGTGTGTGTGGTGAAGGTATCTTCACTATGCTAAAAAAAAAACAACAGAAAATGTTTATGTTTCCAAACGTTATGAGCATGTTGCACATTTCTTTCGTACTCAGAAATTCAGACAGGCAGACGGGTAGACTTAATGAGCTGGGGCTTTAAAATCTACAGTTTTGTTACAGAGGGCTATGCAAAGGAACAGCCAGAGTTCAACTGCTAAGAGCACCTCAAGTGTTCAGATCTTAAAGACAGAAATTCAGGAATCAAAAGAAAAAAAAAAACCAACAGATCCAGTTAACAGGAGGAGAGCACCAGGTTCCAATGTGGGGATTAGCTCTAAAGAACAAGGACAGGTCTCAGCAAGTAAGTGAGGGGCAATTAGGGGTAAGAGTGGTGATAAAAGGCACGCAAGACTCAGGATTCATGCACACACAATGCCTACCTCCAGCCCCATCAAGGAAACAGTTCCCACACGCAATGAAGGAGTTCTAGTAACACAATTTGAGCTTCATTAAATGTACTTGCAAAGTCTGGATTTTAAAAAATACCTTCATAAAGTAATCGTACCAGGTTTCGTTTGGTTTTGCAAATGTAAAACCACAGAATTTCAGCAGTCAAAAAGACCTAGATAATCTAGTTCAAAACCTCCTTACTATTCAGGAAATTGAGGGTCCCATAAATTTTGATTTGCTAAGGGTCACCATACTACTTGGTAGCAAAGCCAACTTGAGGCCCCTTATCCACTCAGTCTCATTGGTGTTTCCTTGTGTCTGATCTTCTTTATCAAATTAGGGCTATTCGGAATGCCCTGCTTTCCCAACACAATTTTGACATGTAGGTGGGAGCCCTCCTGAAAAAGAAAGTTAGTGTGTCACAGCTTCTTTGCACTTTAGATGGAGATCTACCAAAAATCCAAGTACCCTCCAGAGGATGTTGTCATTTCTTTCATCTTCACATGTTTGAGATAGGGTCATTTGTTTTTCCAAGACAAAATTTTCAATCTCAACAACGCAGATAAGAGGACTGACAATTTAGTAATCCATTATACTATAATGCAGAGATCCAGTCAAGAAGTAGAGTGTGTAAACGCTGTGCTCACCTTCTGCCACCAACACATCCAAACTACAAGTAAACTACAGAACAACCATCATTGAGCCTGAAGTTGGGCTGAACCAAAGCCCTACCACCACAGACAGACACACTGAAGAAGTCACCGCAAGACAAGGAGGAGGGGCAGAGACGTGGTATGGTATGGTCCCACCACCACATGTGACCATCAAATATAGGGAGGGATAGCTCAGCTGCAGATATCCCCCACACCAGGCCCCCCAGTCCAGGGTTCCAGTACAGACAGAGAAGTCCCCATAACTTCTGGCTGTAAAAACCAGCGGATAATGTGGCTGAGTGACATGGCACCACTTAAAATGCCTGCGCAAGGGCATAAGTGCTGACAGACTCAGACTCACGCTCTGTGCTTCAGTGCAGGGGCAGCAGCTTGAAAGGTGCCAATAACCTACAGGGAGGAGCTAAATTGTCTCTGGCTCAAGGCAGGTGCTGGGACAGCTTCCTCCTAGGGGGAGGAGCTGGTGGAAGCCATGGTTTCTTTGTTGAGCCCTCCCTCATTCCTACTTGCAGACTCAGGCAGCCACCATATCTGAGTCTCAATCAACGTGGCTAATACCATCCTTTGCCCACCCAGGTAATTCTGAGACCCTACCCCACCCATCTTTTGGGCCCACCCAAGCAGGTTTCAGGGGCTTTCCCATATAAATAGCTCGACTTGGCTCATGTTGCTGACTTCCTTAAAATCTCTCAAAGGTTCAAACAACTCAATCAGCATCTGGCTGCGGTATGTCTCAAACCTCTGCCTAAGCAGCCCCAAGCCCGGCTCTAGCAACAGCCCGCCTCGGTTTGCGGCTTGGCCTCTCGAGGCCCCGCCAAGCCCAGGGCAGGTGGTGGCCATCTGCAAATCGCTTTGTGGCTCATGCCGGGTGGTCCTGGGCAGGGAACAGGCTGTGTCTGAATTTGGCTTGCGGTGGGACCCCTCTTAGGGGGCCCCAGGACTGAAATGCCCAGTGGCTAGCTTCGGATCCAGCTGGAGCATCACCTGGCTGACTCTGAGGATGACACACCCACAGGGCACACTGGGCAGGCCTCAGAGTCCCACCGAAGCAAAACCTGCTCTGTCGGGTCAGCCCATCCAACACAGCTCCTCCACTGTAGTCATGGCCAGTCCTTACAGCCATCCCTCCCATTGATGTGCCAACAGAAACCAAGGCTCAACTACAACAGGACAGCAAACACAACCCACACAAGGGACACACCGGAAGCAGCCGGCTCAGTGACCAGGGAGACTGCACCACTGGGCCCCACAGGACACCTATTACATAAGGCCAGGAAACATAGCAACTGTGCTTACTACATAGAAACAAACACAGGGAGACAGCAAAAATGGGGAGACAAAGAAAGACGTCCCAAATTAAAGCACACAACAAAGCTCCAGAAAAAGAATCAATCAAAATGGAGACAAGCAACCTACCAGATTCAGAATTCAAAACACAGGTTATAAGGATGCTCAGTGGTCTCAGGAACAACTTCAACAAGAAGATAGGAAACATAAAAATGGGGATAGAGAACAACAACAAAAAGTCTAAAATGAAGAATACAATAAATGAAACAAAGAATACATTAGAATAAATCAATAGATTAGATAAAGCAGAGGATCAAATCAGAGATTCATAAGATAAAGCAGCAGACGATAACCAAATAGAAAAGACCAAAAAAAAAAAAAAAAAATCCAAAACACTGAGGAGAGTTTAGGGAGCCTCTGGGCCAACATGAAGTGTACCAGTGTTCACATCACAGGGGTACCAGAAGAAGAGAGAAAGCAAGGAATTAAAAACCTATATGAAGAAATAAGGATGGAAAACTTCCCTAACTTGGCAAAGGAAGTAAACATACAAGTCCAGGAAGCACAGAGGCCCAAACCAAGACACATCACAATTAAAATGCCAAAGGTTAAAGACAAAGAAGAATCTTAAAAGCATCAAGAGGAAAGCAGTTATTTGCCTACAAGGAGCTCCCATAAGACTTCCAGCTGATTTCTCAACAGAAACTTTGAAAGCCAGAAAGCACTGGCAGGAAATATTCAAAATGATGAAAAGGCACGACCTACAACCAAGAGTATTCTACACAGCAAATCTATCATTTAGACTCAAAGGACAGATAAAGAGCTTCCCAGACAAAAGAAAGCTAAAGGAACTCATCACCACCAAACTAGTATTACAAGGAATCTTAGAGGGACTTCTTTGAAAACACACATAAACACTCACTCACCATTACTTGTGAATGTGACCATTCTCATTATATTGCCAATGGCTGGATATTTTTCCAGACATCCCTCATATATCAAAAATATGAATAAAATGAGAATAACTACATCTCTAGCAACAATTACTTTGAAAAAAATGGATGAAATGCCCCAATCAAAAAGATGGGGTGGCTGAATGGGTAAGAAAACAAGACTCTTACGTATGATACCTACAAGAGACTCACTTCAGTTCGAAAAACACATATGGATTGAAAATAAAGAGATGGGGGAAAAGATAGGTCATGAAAAATGGAAAAAGTAAAAAACTGGGGTAGCAAAACTTTTACCAGACAAAACAGACTTTAAAACAAAGGCTAGAGCAAGAAACCCAAAATGCTACTTCAAGGGGGTGTGTACACCTATATGTCTGTTACAGCATTGTTTACAAAGGATAAGCTATGGAGGGAGCCTGGGTATCCACTTGGATAGAGAGATAAAAAGTAGGTGGGGGGGTGTGTGTGTGTGGGGTGTGTGTGTGTGGGGGGGGGGTTCTTACCATCTGAGGTGGCATGGATAGACATGGAGGGTATTGTGCTGGACAGATGCAATATGATTTCACTTGTAAGTGGGCTCTAAAGAATAAAATAAACAAGACAGAAATAAACTCATACTTGTAGATACAGAGAACATTTTGAGAGTTGCCAGATGGAAGGGGTTGAAAAAGGGAAACGGATTAAGAAGTATTATACAAACTGGCTGTTTCAAAGTAGTTACGGAGATACAAGGTAGAGCATAAAGAATATAGTTGATAACACTGTAATAACTATGTATGGTATCAGATGGGACTGGATTTATTGGGAGGTAAATGGGAAGGGGATTCTGGGACAGGGTGAAAAAAGGTGAAGGGATTAAGAAATGCAAATTGGTTGTTACAAAAATATCATGGGGATGTAAAGCAAACCATGGAACACAATGATATGGTAATAACTATGTATAGTTCCGGGTGGGTACTAGGCTGACTAGTCAGGGGATCACTTCTTATGTTTATCCACTATGCTACACACCTGAAATTAGTATAAAATGACACAAAGTGTCAACTGTAATTGAAAAAAAAATTTTTAAGGGGGAGATGTGAAGGGGAATAAGAGGTTCAAATTTCCAGGCATAAAACAAGCAAGTCATGGCGAAATGCAGCATAAGAAATACAGTGAATAATACTGTGACTGCATAGTAAGTCAGATGGTTGCTGGATGTATCATGGTGATCACTTCTTTAGGTATATACATGATGAATAAATATGGTGCACACCTGAAATTAATGTAATATTGTATGTTAACTATATTTTAATAAAAATCTTAAATAAAGCAATACTACATTGCAGACCTAAGTATGATTGATTACTCCTGGTCATTCTCACAATCACCTGATGAGAAAATGAGATGTTAAAATCCTTTCCTCCAACAGTTACTAGGACATAATATGTACTAGGTAACAAGGCTCAGTTGTTGTTTCCCCATCAGTCAGCCACCTCTAAAGAAACAGTTCACAGTAAAGAAGTCCCCTGTTTGTTTGTTTTTATGTTTGTTGTTGTTCTACAAAAGAAATAGCCACAGTGGAGCACTTAGGTTGTCTGTGACTTTAAGGGACATAAGAGTAGTGAGAATTAAAGCCCAGAGGTCAAGGTACTGGACCGGAAGCCTATAAAGTATGTCGTTTGAAAGGATCAATTTGCCAGTCCACGCTCAGTTGGCCTAACTGTGAAGTGGAGGCAAGAGCAGCTGCATGAAGTTTAACTGAGGTGCTGATTTGGCACAATACCTGGACCATGGTAAGTGTCTGACTGTTGGCTGTTGTTAAACCATTTAAATCAATTAAGGGTGCTTATATGTAAAGTTCTGGAGCTCAAGAGCTCTACAGATACCTTAGGGTTCTCTTGTTATGGTAGTTCAAGATACTTACCCAGACCAGATATAGGGGAAAGTCAAACTATCAGAGAAAAAAAACAAAACAGTTTTTACCTATGTAACTCAATTGTGGAATCTTAACGTTACACCAACACTAGAAACAGCAAGTCTATCATATTAATTTCATCAGAAGGCTAAGAAGAAAGTGTGTTCTGAAGTTCTATTCTCTTGAAAGAGAACAATGAGTAGGAGGAGAGCAGAATCTTTAGACTTCCCTTACTATCCCGCAACATCCCAACAGAAAAATAAGTGTATCACCGGAAAATAAACTCAGCGTCAGAAAAAAAGGAAACCATTAAGATTAAAAAGGAGAGAATCTGGGTGAAGCATGTTATGTTCAGCTCCCAGAAACAGTTTTCCAGACCCAAAGGGAACCTGTTAGTCCTTGACAGGAGGTCCCAGGGCTCGCTACACATTCTTTTCCATGAAAAGCCGCCACCATCTACTCTCACTCTGGATGTGCTGAGTATAAAAGGTCTCCATAACTCCCCTGTCATCTTTGCTGCAGGCAATGACAACAGGACACCTGCAATTTAAAGGGTTTTATAATCACTAGGAAGGGAAAAAGATGGAAACACAAACACAAGGACTTGAGAACTCTGAAAGCTTAAAAAATAGAAAGTCTGACAAAGTGCTTACAGTCATGTCTCAGTCTGTGGTTACTAACTTCTAGTGCAGGTGATGGACAAGTTTTCCAAATTTATCCCCGAGGGAACAACTCAATATATTTTTTTTTCCCCTCTAGCAAATAGCCTGAAAAATCAAGTTGTAGTAGAAGAGTTAACTGGGTTTCTTTAAGTAGGCAATAATGTCAAGTAGATGATCTCTACTTCTCATGGGTTCAGACTGGATGACACTCATTCCCAAGCCCCTACGAGGTACTGCCCATCACAACTGTATTTTGGCAGAGAAATGACTCAGTCAAGCCAGCAATTTCTTTGTAAGAGCTGAGCCCAAACCAAGTAAAATGCCAAACTTCAATAATGGAGTGTGATGTGGTAAACACCAAGCAAAAGGAACCAAAAGACACAAGTAATGGTGAATGAAAAATGTTTGAATCTAGGCATCTACTAGACAGCAATGGGCTGAAAGTGAAATAAAAGGTAAGGAAATGAAGACAGTGGATTCAATTTACTTTTCAAGAAGCTTAATTATAAAGGAAGGAGAGAGACCACACCAATATGATTCCATGAAAGAATACTTGGCTGAGAGGAGGTTTTTAACAAAGGAAAAACAGTACACAGCTATGGATGCTGGGGAGAAACATCAGAAACTAGGGGGAAGTTTTCAATGTAGGAAAGGTAAGTGGTAGTTTCTCAAGAAGTAGAAGGGAAGTGGATCAAGAGAACTTGGGGAAAATGAATGAATCTGGGTACAAAGAGACCCTTTTTACTATCAAATAGAAACTGGGAGATGAAACCTTGACCGTGTAGGTTAGATATTCTACTTTGAAGAGTCTCAAGCTTATTCATGACAGATTCATCCTATGTTAAGAATAAGGCAAGATTCTTCCCCTCGTCCTATATGAGAAAAAGAAGAAAAAGTGAATAACGAGGAAATGGGACTTCTGAGTGTTTATGTGCAAGATGCTGAGGCTAGAGATAAATATCACCATCAAGAGTTCACACCCTGGTAAGAGGGCGGACCGCAAATAAATAACTCCAAACAGGATGACAGCTTCAGTAATGCAAGCAGACACAACGTAGGAAGGGGTCACAGGGAATGGAAGAGTCAGCCTAGCACTGTCAAGGTGACAGCTCATTCCATGGTATCTAGAAGGCTTTAGAATTCCAATGGAGTCTTGGCCATAAACGGAGAGTTTTAAATGTTTGATCTTGTTAAAAATAAAGAAACAAACAACAAAAAAAGGCATGTCAAAAAGTTTAATCTACTAGAAAACACATCTGTCTTAAACACAGTCCTAGTAACACACCACCAGCCCGTTTCTCTGTGCCTCTTTCATGAGAAAAAGAGTTGGAAAGAATTGCACAATTAAAAACAAAAAAAATGCTTTTAAGTCTTATCTTGATGGGAAAGAAATCAATTTAATTAGACTGGGATTCAAGCAGGCTTAAAGAAGTTTAACAATTGCATTAAAGAACCTGTATTACTCTTACACTTTTTAGGCTGCTCTAAGTTCCCTTCTATTAAATCTAATGAGGTTTTAGACTTAAGTGTCATCCAACTTACAACCTGCTCTGTGTCTGGCCACAACATGAGGGCATTGCAAAAGGGCCTGTTCAATGCCTGTCACTACTCCAGGTGCTATAATTGCAGGACAGAGCAAAACAAAGGCTTTGACCTGAATGGAATTGATTTTCTATGTAGATGAGGCCAAGTCACATACTTGAAACCATGTTTTGCAATTCAGAAAAGTCTTCACATAGGGAGTGAATTTACAATCACACACTGTGCATTATGTCCTGTGCTGGCTGGGGGGACATTGGGAAGCTTAGATTACCACACGGGTCTCAGTTGGGGGTGTGCTTACTCAAATTCCTCTTCTGGGGAGACAGCCTGGCCTGCAAGTACAATTCTTAAAGACGTGGAAATAGCACTTACATAAGTAGAGCTAAAAACCTGCCACAAGGGTTTAATAACACTTCTAAAATATATCATGTGCAGGCGATGAAGAATTCAGCCTTCTTTCTAAGAAATATATAATTCCACAGATTTGATGACTCCCCCTCACCTCCCCACATAAACAGTGATTCCTCAGGAACAAAAGATTTCAACTACAAGAATTCAATGGGAAGCCGGGATGGCCCAGTGGGTTAGGCGCTCACTTTGCAGCGCTGGGGACCAAGGATCAAATCCCGGCCCCGGCCCGTGCGGACCCATATGCTGAACTGGGGGTTCCCCCAGTTCAGTTCTCTCTCTGTCTCTGTATCTCTCTCTCTCTCTCTCTCTCTCTCTCTCTCTGTCAAAAACAATAAAAGAATAAACAAAAGAATTCAAATATTACATAATTTAAACTTAAGAAGGCAAAATAAGAGAAAAAAAGGGCAAAAGATGTATGTGTTTAGTTTTCTTTAAACTAAGAGCCAAAAGTGTCAGTCATATGTACTGACAAAGCTAAAAGCAACTAGCAAATGTCTGATACATGAGCCGCGGAAAGTTTCTTGTGTGGTCGGCCCAACACACCTTCCAATCGTAAAAGTCAGGAATATGACAAGGATTCCCACAATCCTGTCTCCTTAGTTCCTGGAAAAGCAGCAAGAAAATAATGGAAGAAATATATTATTGGATGATGAGTTGTCTCTAAAAATCTTAAAAAGTGTCAACTGAACAAAAAAAAGTAACTATTAGGAACTAAAAATGTACAGAGGTGAACAAATACAAATGACCCTTTTGTAGATACATCAAACTATATTAAACTCCACTTATAATCAGAATGTAAATTAAAAGAAGCTCTTTTTCCCCGTGATCAGACTAGTGAAGACTAAACAACAACAACAAAAAAAAACTAAAAGATTCCAGAGCAGGTACATACTTGAAAAATTGGGCCACCTGGGGTCTCTTTATACTATTTTATTATTTTATGTTAATAATGCATTTTTACCAGGAAGTTTCTCTACTTTAAATCTAAAATAAAGGCCTTAAGCTATACTGAAGCTGGGCCATATGTGTTTTGTTGCCTGCTCCGTCCAAGTACCCGGTCCTTAAATGCTGCTTTGGACAAATGCTTGCTGCCCTTAGACCCTTTTAGTTAATTCATTCAGCACCACAACACATTCTTCAGGCCTTATTGTCCTTAACTCCATTTACAAATACTCGTTTTTCTTGTCTCCTATGAATAAGGCCCATTGCTAAAGCCCTCAGCTATCTACCCTAAAAATGCCTCTTGATTTTCACCCATCTTTGCTCTACTTGGAACAGTCCCTCCCTCCTATGTGAGGTAGCTGCCCAGGATTTTCTCCTCTGCCCTTTCTTCTACGTTTTTCTGTTGCGAAGGATGATAGCTAGTGGCAGTGGCTAAACTTCAGGTTACTGGGCTACTAAACAAGGTTCCCAACCCAGGAGACATCAGAATCACCTGCAGAGTTCTATAAAACACCAATGTCCAAGCCCTATCTGTAAACAATTGCATCAGAGCATTAGGTCTGAATTTTCAATGGTCTCAAGTGAGCCAACACAAGGTATACCTAACCAACCAGGTCATGGGAAAGTGGTGGTAACTGGCGCCCTGGGGCTGGGACACAGGGCCTGGGGCAGTGGGATTCATGACATCAAGTCTTGGAAAGAACTGCCAGAAATAGTAATAGGAGTGACCATGGGCTACAGAAGGCCCGAGACATACTAGGCTGAGGAAAGGTTTTGTGCCCGGCAGATAGACATGAGGAAAAAGCAGTGATGGTCACTGAACAAAAAGATCCATCAGGCCCTTTAGCAAGGTTGTTCTTAAACCAGTCTTGCAAACTTTCCTTTAGAAAATCTGTGCCTCTAATAATTTCTAAAATCCACCAGTCACTCTCCTGTCTCCTGCTGTCTTAGCAGAGGGTGGTCACGGACGAATCTGCAGGTAAAATCTCATCAAAAGGAGCTGATGGTCAATCTATACAGAACGAGGTATGAAAGATACTGTTTGTATAGCTAGAGGACAAAAGGCAGAGTTCCAGAAAGGGATACAAGGCTAGGATAAAACTGGTCTAATAGCTACCCACTCCCCTAAAAAAAAAAAAAGTCATGCCAAGAGAAATCACATAAGCCTACCTGAGTCTACAACAAGCAGAGTAAGCAGTGAATAACTATTTGATGAATTAATACAAAAGCAAGCAGTTAAAAAAAAACTCCAACTATATTAGAATATGGATGATCAAGAACGCCACTAGAGAAGAGTAAATATCAACAGTAAATGCTGATCTATGGACAGACCCTGCTGTATAGAGGAAGGCAGAGAGTTAAACCTGGGTCTGCAGCTTAAAGACAAAGAGGAGGTGGGAAGGTCTGGGTTGTTTTGTATTAATCCCTTAAACCAGGAGTGTCCAACCTTTTGGCTTCCCTAGACCACATTGGAAGAACTGTTTTGGGCCATAAATAAAGTGCACTAGTATTAACAACAGCTAACAAGCTAAAAAAAAAAAAAAAATCCCAGTGTTTTAAGCAAGTTTACGAACTTGTATTGGGCCACATTCAAAGCCATCCTGGGCCGCAGGTTGGATAAACTTCCAAATTAAACCTTTCATTTGTTCCCTTCATGCTCTGAACAGGAGGAACCAGAGAACAAGAAAAGCTAATTAAAAGAAAAAAAAAAAAAGACAAGCTTCCTTGGGTGAAAAGCCTCATATCCACAATGGGCTCAGCATGGGACTAAAAGTGACCGAGACAGATGTGTGTTCGAACATGCGTGACAGTCTCTTACGAGACATGCGAAATTTCAAAAAAGTTCCATTATGAAGAAAAGCAAAATCTTGGAAGACAGACTTACTTTTTTTTAAAACCCCCTCTTCAGAATTATATAGCCTACATTTGACCACAAGTGCAAACTAAACCATACATAATGCATTAATATATTAAGTTTTAAAATAAATTTAGTTAGGCTGCAATTAAAAACTTACTGAGCAAGCTTGCACTTATAGCTTCCAAATTCTTACAAAATCTGAGTTAATGAGGCACTTAAATTTAAACAACTCTGTATCTTAAATCTTGTTTGAGAAAAATGTTGACACAATAAACTAGTTCCATTCTCTGGACGTTAAGATTGCTTCACAGGAATACAGCCAACACAGAAAACAACTGCTTTCTGAGAAGCAGCAAATGGGGGGTGTGGGAAGTCACTGAATATTCTTATAAAGAACTTCACACCCTGTGTCATTTTCTGAGTTATTTTGAAAAGATTTTACTGCTATATTTTTGTTGTTGTTTTTGTTTTTTGGTTTTTTTTAATCATCTTTATAGATTCCTGGGAACAGAAGCTATAAGTTAGATGGGGGCAAGAATCTCCAACTGTTCCTGGGTTTGTTTGTTTCTGGCATTTTGATTTCTGGGTTCTTGCCAAACCCACCAACTTCTCTCATACACTTCTGATGCTGGAAGACTCCAAGCAGGCAAGAAGCAACAGGATTCAGAGGCGGGGTCATGAGAAACAGTCTCATCATACTGGAAAAACTTAAGACTTGAATTCATGAACCAAGTACCCATTTGTGCCCCCACATTGTGCAATATTTCTGAGCAATCTGCCCAACACGCTGTCTAATGTGTATGCTGACCCCATATAACTGTAAATAGATTTAACGTACCCCTTCTTGAATCAGAGATCACACACATGTAAAATGCTGATCTAAACTAACTACATAAATGTTCTTTTGAATTTGAATTTGCATTCCTCTTCCATTCCTCTGCTTGTCCTGATCTCCCACCATATCGTCATGTCTTTGTTAACATTACTCTTGTCAAGAAAAAACAATTTCATTGCCACCTGTACCTCAGGCACCTGAGACAAGTCTCACAACCCTTTCCTTCAACAGGATGTGAATTATGAAAGCAACATCAAACATCACATAAGTGACACAAGAGAACAGATCATAAGCACTGCCCGGGTTTAGAGAAGGGAAGGAGCAAAACGCTGGAAGAGTGACTGAAGCGTTCTAAGCAGTGGAGCTAGACTGTGAAGGATCCAGAACTCACTAGAGCAGAGACTCTGGGCAAGAGTGGTACACACAGGGGAAGCCGGGATGGCTCAGTGGGTTAGGCGCTCACTTTGCAGCGCCGGGGACCGGGGATCGAATCCTGGCCCCGGCCCGTGCGGAACCATATGCTGAACTGGGGAGTGCCCCCAGCTCAGCTCTCTATCTCTGTATCTGTCTCTGTATCTCTCTCTCTCTCTCTCTCTCTCTCTCTCTCTCTGTCTGTCAATAAATAAATAAATAAAACTTAAAAAAAAAAAAAGCGAGTGGTACACAGGACACAAAGTACAAACGCTCCTCAGGGGCAATGAGAGGCACATTCTGGTTAAGCAGAGGATTTGTGGATAAAACTGATCCTTGGAAGAAAAGAATCCTCCGATCTTCTTACCCCCGAACCCCGAGCATTCAGCACTGTGCCTATAACGTAACAGTAGTACCTCAATCAATGTGCATGGAAAGAAAAATATTTGTGCCGAGTATGGAGAAATCAGGCTACAGTGGTAGGTAAGACCTTGAACTCAAAGATAAAAACCTTACCCTTGACCCACAGGAAATTTAGGACACAGCACCTCCCTGGACTATTCCTGAAAATCACCTCGCTCCTCTCTCCCTGTGTTACACCCACCTGGCAAAGCAGCAGCCTGGTTAATGGCAACCAATCGCATCTCTAGGCTGACTGCAGCTGGGGAGAAATACCTGTGCTGACCACCTCCCTTTCAATCTGATCACAAAGCAAAATTGGGCAGGACTGTGTGCTATTGACTGTTCTGCAAACTCAGCCTGTCACTTTTCCCAGGTTCCAGAAGGACTACTTCTGTCCCCTTTCACTCTACCCTTCACACCATCTGGTAACCCCTTCCGCAGCCGGCCTCTGCAGCCTTGAAAACACAACAGTAATGGGACAGGGAAGCCCTCCTCACTCCATGGGCACTCCCACTGCCCTCCTACCTGACTTTTCCTGCTCTTACTACTAAGGTGACCAGGTTTTAACATTGGTAAAGCGGGACACCATTGACTGGGGGAGGGGGTTCTTGATTAAAAATTGGGTCTATCTCCCGCCGTTCCCTAGCTTGTCGTGCATTCTTTCCAAAAATCGGGACTTTTTTAAAACGCCGCGGGACGTGGGGCAAATTGTTATAAATCGGGACTGTCCCGCCAAAAGCGGGACATATGGTATGAAATGCCCCTGCTACCCTCAAAAGCCAAACCCCTCCATTATGTTCCACCTCCCATCCCATCCCACCTCCCATCATCCATGTCTCCCTCTCCTGAATTATTCCCAACCACATTCAGAAGTGCTCAAACATTCTCATTCCTTGCTCTGAAACCTTCGCTCCAATCAAAGTTCTTCCACATCAGTACTTTTAGCACCATCCTTACCCTGTGCTCCCTCAGGACACCCCAACCTGCCTTCTATGGCCCCCCAGTCTGTGGGTACAGCTCACACAGGGCACCGAAGTCCCAGGCTGTGCAACCCAACAGTCAACTCCTTGGTCTTACTATTACCAGATCCCTCAGCAGCTCTCAACTGGGGCAACCATTCTTGTCTTCAAACCTGAACTCCTGATGGCTTCGAGGACCAGATCCACCCAGCGTGCTCTCCCCACCTCCCCAGCTGCTCCGTCTCAGGCCTCCACGGGTCCAGTGTGCTTCTGCCTGGGCCATCTCCTCCTCCCAGTGGCACACTGTCCCCTAATCGACCTCACCCAGACCCATGTGTTAAATACCATGCACACACCAACAGTTCCCGAAACCATCTTTCCACTTCAGTAGGGCCAGTCCAGTCCATCCCCACCCCACACTGTAACCCGGGCATGCCCTCTCCTCACAACTCGGCCCCATAGTTCCCTCCCCTCAGGCTTTGCTCACGTCCTAACTCCTGCAGTTCTCCAGGAAAAGCGAAAATCTTCCAGTGCCTCCACAGCCCCACTGATATCCCCCCCTTGTCAGGCTTCCTAGAGCATTTAAACAGTCAGCAGTGCAGGATTTATCACTTAATTGCAGACGTTCTGCAATTGTTCCCTAAATGTCTGCCTCTTTTGTGCAAACCCTCTCTCCCCAATTAGGTTCCATGTCTGGACAGTACAAGCATTCCTTTTCGTGTACCTGGCACTGAGCTGGACACATGGGAGATGTCAAATTATCAGTTCTTACATAGCAAATGAACATATTTTATAAAGTTTAACAAAACAAAACTGATGTACTATTTTAGACCATTAAACAGTCCTTAAAAGATTTGAAAAGTCATTAAAAAAAAATCAAAACCTTCATTTAAAATCATTATGGAGTGGATACTGGGATAGCTCAATAGGATGAGCACCTGCCTTGCAAGCACAAGGTCCGGAGATGAAACCCTGGCCCATGCAAACCCATATGCTGAACTGCGGCACAACTCGTAGCCACTGGGATGGCAGTGAAGGTTCTTGCCTCCTATGCATGAGGCCCTCAGTCCGGTTCCTGCACTGCATGACCCCACATCCACCTGTTTGGAATGAAACCTTGTCACACAACTCATGATGTACAACTACGGAGACTGCTCATGGCCCTCCCCCTTCTCTCTCTTACCTTCTCTCAAACAATAAAATAAATTTGGGGGGAAAAAAAATCATCATGTAACACCACCAATTTGGAAACACAGGGGCAAGAATTGTAAAACTTTCTATCACTTAAGTCCTCAGAAATTTTAAAATTTAAAATATTGAGTAGCATTTCTCATAAAACATAGAAACTTAAATGACTTACTACATCCCTAACAAAAACATGAAATGTGGTTAAATTTTTATTCACTATGTGCGCAAAAATAATAAATGCAGTTTAATCCTTTAAAACAAAAGGCTACATGAGATACAGGGAACAAGTGCGGTCACGCCAAGAATTTCTGCTAGAGCGCTCGATAAATGCGGCTTTGGGAATGAGGGCTGTTCACTAAGACAGCTGAAGATTCTGAGCTTTAGGTTACGATTCAGTCCAGTTCATCCATTAAGTAGAAAAAGCCTTATTTTTCATTATTAAAAAAGAAAAAATTCTACCTTACCCTTGCCATCCTCTTAACTCTCATCAATTTCCCACATCACAGATCAGCTAAAAACAGTTGGTCATGGGGAAGCCGGGATGGCTCAGTGGGTTAAGCGCTCACTTTGCAGCCCCGGGGACCGAGGATCGAATCCCAGCCCTGGCCCATTCGGACCCACATGCTGAACTGGGAAGCTCTCCCAGTTCAGTTCTCACTGGGGTGAGTCCCCGGCCCAGTTCCTGCCCTGTGCAGCCCCGCGCCCACCTGTGGAATGAAACTATGTGGAAAAACCAATGATGTGCAACTATGGAGACTGTTCTGGGCCCTCCCCCTTCTCTCTATCTCTGTCTCTGTATCTTTCTCTGTCAAAAACAATAAAAATAAACCTTTAAAAAAAAAACAACAACAGTTGATCACACCTAAAAGATGAAAATTCAAACCAGGGAGGCTGCATCTTCTTTGGCAGGTCCCTCAGACTCTCCTCTGACCACTCTGGGCAGCGGACTTTTGCCACTGACATTCCAGCACCATCAACTGCATAGCACTGCAAGCAGCACTGCCCTCTCCAAGTGGGTGGGCATGCTGGGGTCCCCCACCTTCTGTCTCACTTACTCCCCTCACCTTCCTCCACAATCATCTTTCTCATCCTTCTTGAATTAGCTTAAGATCCTCAGATCCTCAATACCACCACTGTGTCCCAAAGGCATCTTTGTTATCTTCCTCTGGGTTCTTTTTGTTACATGCACACCCCAGGACTAGCACTTACCATACTGTCCTGAGACTTATTCATGAATGAATCTTTCTCTCCAGGTACTTGCCCAAGTTCCTGGTGAAGGAAGACCATGTTCATATTTATATTCTGCAGTGACTTGAATAGCATACCCCAAAAAGAAATATCCAGTTCTTAACCCCTGGTACCTTTAAAAGTGACCTTATTTAGAAATAGGATCTTTGCAGATGTAATTAACTTATCATTCTTGATCATCCTGGACCCTACATTCAATAACTGGTGGCCTTATAGGTGAAAGAAGAGTATTGAGAGAGAAACACGTAACAAAGAAACCTATGTGAAGGCAGGGACTGGAGTTGGGCTGCCATAATCCAAGGAAGGTCAAAAGTTGACAAAAGCAAAGATTCTCCCGGAGAGCCTTCGGAAGGATCGTGGCCCTGCCAATACCTTGATTTCAGACTTCTGGACTCTAGAACTGAGAGAGAACTTTGCTTTAAGCAACCAAGTTTGTGGTCATTTGCAGCAGCTCTCAGACACTAATACCTACTCCAAACCTCAACATGCTGCTGATCACCTGGGGAACAATTCAACAGAACTGTGTTGAACCAAAAAGAAAAATGGAGACAAGGGGGTAAAGACAAGAAGCATCTGAACTGCAGAATCTGGGACATGAACCCCCCACTGTTCATTCGCCATGAGAACTTAGGCAAGTCACTTTTCCACAGCGACCGTGTGATTCACTTCCTAGTGAAATGAGGGAACTGGCCCGGAAGACTGTCTACCAGGTCCAATATACCTTGAACCAATGTCATCTAGAACAAGCTTGCCTGACCGGTGGCCGGTGGGCCACATGTGGCCCAGGACAGCTTTCAATGTGGCCCAATACAAACTTGTAAACTGTCCTAAAACATTATGAGATTTTTTTGCAACTTCTTTTTTTTTTTTTTTAGTTCATCACCTATCGTTAGTGTTAGTGTATTTTATGTGTGGCCCAAGACAATTATTCTTCCGATGTGGCCCAGGGAAGCCAAAAAGTTGATCTAGAACATCGGCTTTGTTTGATCCTTAAGTAAATTACAATTCCTTGCCATTCACTGAGTAGATTTCATTAATTTCATTTTCACCTAAAGAAGTTTCAGGTACAAAATAATTAGATTAAAATGACATTTCAAAGGCACTTGTGTTTTAATCAGCTCATGCAAAATTCAGTGAAACAGTTTAACTGATACTGGTAAAATGCTGAAAAGTGATTCAACATCACCTTTTTTTTTTTTCTTCAAAGCAAAATCAACAATTTACAAGTAGTTGATCTAATCCAGCTGGAACTGCTGACATTTTGGAAAAAGTCAACCAAAACTTCAATCAGCTTAAGTGCCACTGATCCAGAACCCAAATGTATGATGACTAATTTCTACAGTGTAATAAAGGGGGGGGCTTTTCTCCACTTGGCTCAGGACTGTAATTAAGGTCCCATACCCCAAATTTCCACTTCAAAGCATCTGGCTAAGAAGTAAATACAGCTGCTGCCACTACCAAATGGTCAAGTGTTGGAAAAGGAGTCAAACAAAACAAAACCTACCCATTTTCATGCCTCTACAAACACAAACACACACACACACACACACACACACACTACCGTGTTAAAACCTTTCCTATTTTAAACAATGGAAATGAAGAGCAAAGGTGTTAGTAATGAGATTTATACTTGTCTTATCCATATACCCTGCCTGATTTGGGTTCAATTAAAAGCCACATTTTCAGTTTTTTCATGGTCACGCTACTCCCCTCGTCTTCACGTTTTTATAGTGGCTTCTTTTCAACAGAGGGGAATACGGGGCAGAGGTGCTCATGTTTCTCTTCGACAGAATGTCCATTAGAAAGAGTTTTTAACTTTTCCAAACCAATTCATGGTTCAGTAAAGAAAATCAAGAGTCCAACCGTTTCGCTGGAATTGGCAGAACCAGGTCTGCAAAATAGTGGACCGTGAATCTCAGCACAACCTGACTTAAGAGACCAAAACCTTTTTCTTCCAGGTGGTAACTCAATCTGAAAATCAAGTCCCTCGACTTGGAAGGCTAACAACACACAGTCTTCAATCTCCAAGTTATCGGCTTTTAAATCTGAGCGCTCACACAAAAACGGGGTTGAAAAGTGCACGGCCTCATCTTAGACTACGTTTCTAGCCCTTAAATAACAACTCCGTTTTAAAAGGGTGCTCTTCAACTGTAATAGAAAGAAGACAGCAAAAGGCAAGACAATAGTCTGCAGGTGTGCGGATGCACACAGGGTCGTTCAAAGTTCCTGCGTTTGATGTGCTGCAAACCAACCTGAGTGTAACTTAGCGTGTGCACAGCGCCGAAGGCCCGACGCTTGCAATCGAGCGCCGTTTTCTGGAAGCCCGAGCGCAGGATGAATGAGCGGGACCTGCCCGCTGCGTTTCCTCGCATCCTCACGTGGCACCGCGCAGGGACAGAAGCGCGGGGCGCGCCGCTGAACCCGAAAACTTTTACTATGCAAACGAGCGGACAGATCAGGAGCCGATTCACGGGCCTCCCCAAGGGTGCCCCCAGCGAAGCCCACCACCCAGCTGTGTCTGCAGCTTCCTTCACACAAAGGCGCGTGGGTGCCCGCAGGATCCCTCTCCAAAGTGGCGCAAAGAGAGGCGGGCGACAAAGAAGCGCCGGAGGGAGACAAGAGGGCACAAGGGCTACTCACAGGGTAACCGTGCGGTTGGGCAGCGTGTCCGGGGGCAGGACCTGCGCGAGCTCCAGGCTGCTGCACACCACCTTGCCCTCGGAGGCACTCGGAGCCCTGCCGGCCGCTCGGGGCCGGCCGTCCTGCTTGCAGCCCGGAGGCAGCGCCACGGCCACGGGGCCGCCTCCCAGCAGCGCCAGCAGCGCCAGCGGCACCAGCAGCGCCCAGCCCCGGCGGCGCCCGGGGCGCTCCATGCTGCGGGCCGGGGCCTGCGGGGCCGAGCGGCGGCGCGCTGGCCTAGCGGGCCGGCCCGGAGCCCCAGCGGGCGGGGGCGCGGCGCGGGCCCGGCGGCGCCCGGAGCCTCGTGGCGGCCGGAGGACGGGCCCCCCCCCGCGCCAGCATGCTTCTTTGTCCGCTGAGGCTGCGCTCGGCCTCCGGGGAGCCGCGGGGTCACGGCCGCGCGGGTCGCAGCGCCGCTCAACCGCCGGGCGGGATCGCCGCCGCCGCCTCCTCCGTGGCCTCCAACGCCGGCAGCCGCCCGCGGCAGCCCTTCCCCGCCTCCCCGTCTCCTCCTCTCCCCGCGCCGCCCGCCGCCCGCGGCTCCGGGAGGGAGGAGCGCGCTCCCGGACCTGCCCCGCCCACCCGCACCCGGGCCCGGCCTCGGCCTCCCCGCCGAGTGGTCGGGGCCCCCACGGGGGCGCAGAAACGCGTGGCGAGGGCGCAAGCAAGTTCCAGTGCAGGTTCTAGCCTTGGCGGCCACTGTCCCACACGCTTTCCTCCTCGGTGGCCACCCTGCAGACAAAGCCTCCCTGCGCGTCCCGCGGGGGCGGCCCATGCCGCCGCAGGAGCCCGGGCCCCTGGCCTGGAAGGAGGGAGAACAGCAGGGCTGAATTTCCCGCCAGGGAAAGTGGCCCAGACCAACTTATCTGGAAAGGAATCGCCTTCCCACGTCACTCCCTGGAAGGGATTTCAAGCCTTCTCTTGCCACACCGTAAGTAACCTCATGTGTCCGAAGTACACTAGAGCTAGGAACAGGCTCCTCTCCAGGAAAGTGGACTCTCGGAGATGTTTCTGACCTTCGGCAGCTCCCTCTCTGCTCCCTGCAAAGGATGCATCGGGGCCTTGCTGGACCAGTGGCCTTTTGAAAGACATTCCCCACGGACATCCACAACAGATACCTCAGATGTAACCAGTTAATGAGCAGCAAACTAGCCGGAGAAACCCCAGCTGAATAGATCACATTACCTTCTCTGTGAGGCTGCCTGCCCCACCCTAACATTTGCAAGACCAGGGCTCATGTACCCTATGTTTAAATATTTACAAGGAATATATTACCGGTAAGCTAACAAATAAAATATATTCTATAATCCTGCCTTGAGAAATATACCTTAATAACAACCTGGAAGGCCAGGTGTGTGCACAGAGCCCTCGGATACGTTGCAGTTCCATCCTGAAACATGGCAGGGAGGGGAGAGCGGCAGCACTCCCTTGGCCTATGTTTGCTGTGCCACCTCCATTCCTGAACAAGAGGGTCTTTCTGCACATGTGTGGACACCCCTAGCCACTCGACCAGGTTCTGTCCATGCCTTTAAACTCACCCCTTGGCAGTCTTTTGGGCAGAGGAGTGTGCATACCAGTTTTTTGGTCTGCTGCTTGGGAGGACAATTCTGGGAAGAAGCTTGATCAGGGCCTGGAAGTAGCCTTGGAGTTTTCCATAAGTGAATTCCAGGGTCCTTGGACAAGGTCTAGGAGTAGGAAGAAGATACAAGCTCTTGAATACATCCCTGGCTGAGATTGCTCGCCCCCTTAGAGAGGAGAGCTAGGATGGTACCCCCTAAAAAGTAGAGCCTGGGCAGGGCTTTTCTTGCCTGGGGCTCCTATAGAGTTTATTGTAGGGATCAATTCCCAGGAGTCTTTATATGACTAGAACTTTCTCAGTAGTAGGTAAATGGCCTTCATTTAGCATACACCATGGCATTCAATTAATTTTTTAATGGTTTTTAAAGATTTATTTTATTGTTTTTGACACAGAGAGAGAGACAGAAGAAGGAGGGCCCATAGCCATCTCCATAGTTGTAGTCATTAGTTTTCAACATACTTTCATTCCACAGGTGGGTGTGGGGGCCTCACAGGGCAGGAACCAAGCAGGGGACCTACCGAATGGGAGGCAAGCCCTGGGTGGGAGTCAAACAGGGGCTTCCCACATGGGAAGCTTGCCCTGGTGGGAACTGAACTGGTGTGAGAAGCACACCCCAGTTCAGCATATGGTACTGAATGGACCAGCACCGGGACTTGATCCTTGGACCCTGGGGCTGCAATGAGAGCACTCAACCCGCTGAGCCATCCCAGCTTCCCCAACACTTAATTTACGGTAAATAGCACTTCATTTGGCCAACTTTTTTTTGAGATTCAATTATGTAAACCTAACAATGTCCTCACTAATAATATGTTCTGTGATAAAAGTTTTCTAGATCTGTGCTGTCCAATACAGCAGCTGGGTGGATGTCTAACACTTGAAATGTAGCAAGTGTGAGCTAAGAAGATAATTTCTCATTTTATTTCTTTTTAGTTAATTTGAATTGAAATAGCCCAGAAGGGGAAGCTGGGATGGCTCAGTGGGTTAAGCGCTCACTTTGCAGCCCCGGGGACCGAGGATCGAATCCTGGCCCCGGCCCGTGCAGACCCATATACTGAACTGGGGAGTGTCCCCAGTTCAGTTCTCACGGGGTGACCCCGGCCCAGTTCCTGCCCTGTGCAGCCCCGCGCCCACCTGTGGAATGAAACTATGTGGAAAAACCAATGATGTACAACTATGGAGACTGTTCGGGGCCCTCCCCCTTCTCTCTGTCTCTGTATCTCTCTCTCTCTCTCTCTCTCTCTGTCAAAAATAATAACAATCTTAAAAAAAAAAAAAAGAAATAGCTTAGGTGCCTAGTGACTCCACAATGAACACTGCATGTCTCAATACTGATGGAAAGGAGAAAAGGGAAATCGTCACCATTAAGTAACTTTAAACCTATAAATAAGCTTAGAAGGCAAACTGATGCCTATCTGTTAAGTGGGTGAAATCGGACACATTTCTTTTAAATTTAAAGAAACTTTATTCCTTAACAAAATAATTCTCCTTGTTGTCTGTTTTTCTTATAAAGATAAAAATGTTTTCCTATAGCAACGTGAGAGCTTTTAATAACCATATTACTATTGTCATAACTACAGATTTTCATGGGAACTTAGAATCTGTGAATACTTTCATATACTTTCTTTCAACCTATAGATTAAATAAATGTGTATGTCTCTTGAACTTTGTTTACCACAAGTACTAACATCAAGTTGGTGCAGAGCCTTGTTCTACTTCACTATAGGTGAGAAAGTTATATAAAATATAGAATTATCAGAAAAAAAAAGATATCTCAAGTGGTACCATGAATCCAAGGAGAAATATGAAGCAAATATGTTATGTGGATAATTTCAGTTATTCTTGCATAAAAATCACTAAACCATCTTTGAAAATAAAAATGATCACAGATTACAAAACAGGAGCATATTAAAGCTGGAAAGATCATTAGAAGGTATCTCTTTCAACACCATAGTCCTTTGAATGCACACAACCCTCAGTTATTATCATTCTGTACCAGGGTATGTTCATAAGGATGTGGAAATAATCTTTTCCACACTTACAAGCATCACAGAGGACAGCACTATCTGAAACTTACCATCACTTACCCTCAGTCACACCAAAATCTTTGTTTGAATTAAGCTACTCCAGTTCTGATGCCTCCTGCCAGACAGGTCTATCTGCTGCTGATCCCCACCACCACCACCCCTCAGGCATCTAGAACATCATACTGTTTAATGTTGTAGGACTTAATATGTCCTTTCAAAGTTTCTACTGTGTTTGTGATTATCCCACTTTCAAATATCCTAAAAAAACCTGTTGGAGAAATTGCTCGTTAACAGTATTTATGTGCACACAGTACAGTAAAGCTGTATTGCATCAACTGTTGCTTTAAGGATGGTAGATGGACCACATTCCAAAGCTTCTATGCTGCAAATCCTGTCTTGCTAAGTTATGTAAGGCTTGTAGGAGATACCAGGAAAACACTCAAAGATGCTTTGTTTTTCCTTCTAATAGAGACATTGTATTAACTATGCGTATAAATATATATGTAATAGTATGTGTGTGTATATACATATATGCCACCCTATTTATTAAGTGTCTTTTATATGCCAGTCTTTTTCCTTCCCTTCCAGACCATAAGGTCTGAGAGGCTTTCCTCAACCCCTTTTTAACTTACTCCCTAGAATCTAGACCAATCATCTAGACTGAGTTTAGATAACATGGCTTGATCGAACCTGAGGATAACTACCTTTTAAAATTTATTCGTTTACATTTTTATGTTATTAGCCTCCCCCACTATAATGCCAACTGTGTGACGCTCTGTCTCACTTACTTTTTATGGCAGACACTCTTGGATGCTGCCAAGGAGCCATCCCCAAACTTGTTCTCCCTTAGAAATTGAAAACACTAATCACGTTTCCAGCCTCCCTTGCAGCTAGCTATTGGTGGCCTTAGCCTAGTTCCAGCCGAAAAGAATCAAAGTCTGTGCTGTCCAATATGGTACACACTAAATGCATGTGAGAATTTAAACTTAAAAAAAACCTAAAAACTCAGTTTTGTAATCACAGTAGCCACAATTCAAGTGCTCACTAGCTATACGTGGCTGGCAGAGGCTGTTTTTGGACAGCACAAATTATAGAATGGTTACAAAATCATGGAAAGTTCTTTTGCCAGTACCAGTCTGAGAGGAAGTCCACTGAGCAGTCTCAGGATAGGAACTTCAGTGTGATAAAATGAGACTTGTACAAGATCTCTCTCACTACCCTCATTTTTCTTGCTTTGGAGTTGGTATCATGAGGACATGATACCTCCCTGAAACTAAATCAGATATTTTCTGACCATGAAGCAACAAGCCTAAAGGAAATTCCCAAAATGACAAGAGGAAAGGGGAAGTCATAGCTGAGCTACCAAGTGAACCTCTGGATTTATTTTTATTGATAATGATTATTCTCTGATTTAAGCCACCTTTACTGAGGTTTTCTAGTGCCTAGAACAATGCCTGGCACACTGAAGGAAGCCCTAAATGTTTGTTGATTCAAATAGCTTAAATCTTACTCATGTTTATGTTTCAAACATCCAATACAGTTCTTCATGTATATTAGCTGGTAGTAAAAGCTGTTTTGAATTAAATATTTTGAATAACTGACCATAAACTCCCAGCTAAAATCAATTAATTTGAGAAGATTGAGTGAAGTTCTGTCTTCTAGAAGCAAATGGGTAATTTCATGACCACATTGACAGCAAGAAAGAACAGCAATTTTTTTATTTTTTAAGATTTATTTTATTGTTTTTGATAGAGCAAGAGATAGAGAAGGGGGAAGTCCCAGAACAGTCTCCATAGTTTTACATCATCAGTTTTCAACATTGTTTCTTTCCACACAGGTGGGTGGGGGCTGCACACAGCAGGAACCGGGCCAGGGGTCTCATTGCATGGGAGGCATGCCCCCATGAACCGGGGGCTGAACCAGGGGCCTCCCACATGGGGAGCACAGCCCAATTCAGCATATGGGTCTGCACAGGTTGGGACTTGACCCTTAGAACCCAGGGCTACAAGGCAAGCACTCAACCCACTGAGCCATCTTGGCATCCCCAGAACTGCAGTTTTTACCACTTGAAATATCTCTGTGACACCTTTATAAACCGTGTTAATAAACAGACATCTCTGTTTATTTTTGCATCATTTAATGTTAATCTAGTAATTGTGACAGCTGTAGTTTATATTTTTAGTCATTGAATAGCATGTGCTAGAATGTATGCTTGGTCATTATCCAGGATTCAGATAGGATCAGCAATAGTATCTCAAATAACCACCAAGCTTCTGTAGACAGCTCAGCTCCTGTTCTGGCTTACCAGTTAGTAGAAAACCATCTTTGACAAGTCACTAAGTCTCATCTTTCAGAATGAGAGTTTGAACTGGAACCAGCTTTGAAATGCTTTGATTTTATCCTACTAAACTGAATTCTTCTCTTGTTTGTCTGCAGCCAGAAAATTACTGGAATGTGTCCCTGTGACAGTTAAATGCTCTTTTTAGATGGCCAAATAGCTTTCAGAAATGGTATATTCTTTACCCATTGCAATGTAATTACTATCCATTGTAAGTATAAAGAAGAAATATGAGTCAGAAATTGGCCAGCAGTGGCACATGGGGAATTACTTTGATGTAGCAGTGGTCTCCAAGTATATAACCAGGCAGGTACAGGAAGGCCCACAGTCCAAAGTAAGATGCTCTCATCACACAGCTTATTATATTCATTTAAAACAGACACTAAAAAGCCAGCAAAAGAAATGGCATAGGTTAACCCACCCAGGATAGGATGCCAACAAATGTGAGATCATGCCACCTGAATAATTAGGTCACACGATATTCATATGAATTACGTGACTTAATCTATTTTTTTTGTCTCTCTTTTACTTCAGACTCGTCCTTCCCCGGTGCTGTTGTGGTTACAAGGACCAGAGTTGAAGTTTGTGCAGGCAGCCGAACTGATTTAAGGTATCTGGGCCAACATTTCTATTAGAGTGACGCAGGGGCAGTGGTGCCTGGCCACAATTATAATTTGCCTGATAAGCAACTATGAATTTTATTTTGTACCTCTTTGACAAAAGATATGTTGGGCTAGATTGGATGTCACCAATATAGATAGGGAAGATTTTCAACCCAATTAATATTGAATGTCTCATATGCCTTGTGCGTATTAAGGGACTCATGAATGTTTGTGTATGCACAGTCCTTCTGTCCTTGCCTACCTATAAGTAATTTTCTCATTTGTCCCATAGTTGTTATCTGTTCACCATACATGTACTCCATTTGCATTTTCTCTCTTGTGTCTACCATGTCTCGCTTCTCTACTTAGTGGCATCTATTCTTTTCTTATTTTTCCTACTACTTTTATAATAATTAAACATTTTAAAATAATACAGAAAACACATTACATAACAGGATAAAGAACAAACATTGGGGAAATTTAGAAATACAGTTCAAAACTGAAATGTAGATAGTTTCTCCAGATAGCAGCGTTTCCTGAGTATCTATTTCCCAAATATACTGTATATATAACCTATCTTGTTATATCAGCTATCTGCATTATTATAAGTTCTAGTCCTATGTGCCAACTATAATTATTAAAATCTGTCAACCAACTAATAACTTTTAATGATAGGCATACTAGCAGATATGGCAATCATGAAATTCCATCTGAATTAAAAAAAAGCAATAAAGTAGAATCCTTCTTCTTTAGTGTTAATTGACACATCAAAATCTTTTTGTTGAACTGAACAGAATGAGACGGTATATTTGAAATTATACATTTTTCAATAAATTACTATTTTGAATTAACCTATGAATCAGTACGTTGGTCACACATTGAACACCATGTTCTTTGGATTTCTGTAACGTGCTTTACACATACTCTTATATCATGTAGAAGCCTCAAACATTAAATCATAAACAATTTTGTTATATAAACTTAAACTTACATTTTAATTTAGATATATTTCATATTACATGTATTTTGGACAGTAGGATGGTTTTAGCTTACATGGCAGTAAATCAAAATGCATGTATCTTTTTCTACAATTTTATAGAATGCTAAAATGTAGGGAAAGTGCCCAGGTCGAGAGGAGAAGCATTGAGTTTTGCAGTCAGGAGATCTGTTTTAATATACTGAATCAATCTTTAGCAGAATTGCCTTAGGCAAGTGACTTACCATTTTGCTGCCTACGTTTCTTCATTTGTTGTGATGTTTCCTTTAAATTTAATTTAAAATCTAATTCAATTGAATATGCCAACACAGAGAGCACATAACACACGACTTGCACATAATTGGTGCCTATAGAAAATTAGTTGAACCTGAATCTATAGGCCAGTGCCTCATATCCCAGATGAAGGAGCTGAAACCTACAGAGGGTAAATGAATGTGTGTAAGATCATAGCCTTGGTTCACGTGAAAACCTGAACCAGAAAGCTGGGGAAAAAGTTTGCAGGTATAATTGGTTTCCCTCCTAAACCTGTAATCAGACTTTCTGACAAACCTGGTCATGAGTTATGATTTAAACAAGTCATTCATTGAGTATCTCGGTTTCCCTACCTGCAAAATTAAGGAACTAATCATTTCCCTCTACACTCTAGTAATAGTGGAAAGGTAAAGAAATAATGCATGCAATAAATCACTGGGAAGAATATCATGTGTAATCCTAACTTATAATTATAAACATATAAATTATATAAGCGTTTCATCTTTAGTAACACTACGTTACAAGTATATGTGTGTGTGTATGTGTGTGTGTGTGTGTATATATATATATGTGTGTGTGTGTATATATATATATATCAGCTCCTATCATCTCTAGATCTCCAAATTTTCCCCCCAAAAAATGCTGTGAGCATTCTTTGTGCTAATAGCAAGGCAAGATGGAGACCTGAGGCAAATATACAGAAAATTCAGGAAAAGCCAGCCTATTATCTCCACACTGCCTAATTTGTAGTTTTATTTGTCCCGGTAGTTACTTCAGTTTTCCTCATCCCTTTGTGAGTGAATACCCATCAGTATACAGATGAACATACATGTATTCTAAATTCAGCTTAATATACCTCAGATGCGTCTGAGATTACCTTCAATGAAGGAAAGCTGATGTCTTATTTATTACTCTATCCCCAGCACCTGAACAGTGCCTGGCATAAAATAGACACTCCATAGTATTTATTGAATGCATAGATGAGTGAATGAACAAACCAACCAAAGAATGGATAAGATTTCTCTATGCATTAATTTGTCTTTTCGTGACTACAAATCACCACACCTTAATCGTTGTATGGTAACTGAAGCAAAAAATTCTTTATGAAGTCAACTCTCAGCTCAGTTGACTGTGCATTGAAATCTCTCACACTTGCATTTACCCCTGAAATTATTTGTATATTCGATGCTGTCACTGCAAGATGATAAATGGTAAAACCCTATAGCCGTCTAACTCCAAATTCTCCCTATCAGAAAAAGTTACTCATCTGTTTGAAACCTGTCTGGCTATAAAAGCTCTCTATATTAAGTTCTAATTCCACTTGATTAGCTTCTCTAATCTCTATTATATAAAACTCAGTCCCTTCTGATAGGAATATATAATCAAAACCACCTGTCTGACAACTAATATGGCAATGTACAAAGAGCTTAGGAGGGAGGGAGGTTCTGTCTAAGGCACTGTCCAGTGCTGTGGCTCAACGTTACTTGAGCATCTCAGGGAGTATTGGTTACACAGTCAGCTAAGAATATTATCTGCTTTTATTTTTCTTGCTGTGTATCCATCCCCACTCCTCCTCCTCACAGTAGGACTCTAAAAGGAGGAAGTCAAGAATTTCTTAGATCCCTCATGAAAACAAACATGAAATTCTATCAGAACTATTCCTATATTCATCAAAACTAGTTCAGGTGACAGTGACAGAAACAGAACTCCAGCTAGTTTCAGCACAAGAGGGAATGTATTGGTTCCTGTAATGAAGTCGCCTCAGGCAGAGCTGGATCTAGAAGCAGAAGCAGAGTTCCCAGGTCTGTCTCCATCTCTTCCCACTGTGTTGGCTTCATTCTCTGGCAAGAACGCCGCGCCGCATAATTGGAGAGCCTCTGGCAGCTCCACCCTTACATCATCCTCACATTATAAAACCCCAGCAACAAATAAAATAACAACAAAACACAAGCCTCTCTCCCAGGGTTTCCGGTGAGGGACAGCATTGGCAGTGGTCTTGAGTCACCTTCTTTGAAGAAAGGATGGAAGTAATGAGGTCCTGTGACTGACCTGCCTTGGGTTGAAAACACACCTCCTGGGAAAAGTGTAGGGTAGACTGAGTTCCCCAAACATACTTGATAGCAGGGAAAAAAGAACAAAACTTTCTGCTATACCGCCTTTACCCCTAATAGTGTGTCACATAGACAAAAGGAAGATAGAAAAAGATCACAAAATGTTAATGATGGTTATCTCTGGATGACAGGCTTGCACTTGAGCTTTAATGCCTCCTTGACAGTCTTTTGCACATTTGTTATTTTTATAATGTACATAAATTACTAATATCGTTTTAAAGCTAGATTTATTTGCAGAATTTATCCCTTGTATTGAATAAATGAATGAATATTATTACTGAGTTTACTGGGTGTAAAGCACTCTTCTGAGTGCTGAGAGCAAATTAAGTGAATGAAATAGGGTTGGTCACGGCCTTCGAGGTATTTGCTATCAGATGGGGAAGTCAAGCACATACTCATATAATTACTGCTATGAAGCTACTTAGCTTCCTTCAGCAAAGGATAAGTGCTACCTAAAAGTTACCAGTCGTTATTCACTACTTATCACCAAATTCCTCTCTTTCATAACAGATCAAATATTTAAAGAGAAAAATACAATCATAAACCTGTTTTTAAAATTATATTTACCGGTATATAATTTTATATAACATATAAATATAATATAGCTATATATATAGCTATATATGTGTGTCCTATAGTTATATATATGTGTCTACATATAGACCATAGCAAGACACAAAGTTTGAATTGATCAATTTTATCTCATAAAATTTTATTTTCTGGGGAAGCTGGGGTGGCTCAGTGGGTTAAGCGCTCGCTTTGCAGCCCCGGAGACCAGGGATCAAATCTCGGCTCCGGCCCATGTGGACCCATATGCTGAACTGGGGTGTGCCCCCAGTTCAGTTCTTGCCGGGGCCTATGTGGGAGGCTCCCGGCCCAGTTCCTGCCCTGCGCAGCCCCGTGCCCACCTGTGGAGTGAAACTATATGGAAAACTAATGCTGTCAACTATGGAGACTGCTCTGGGCCTTCCCCCTTCTCTCTGTCTCTCTATCTGTCTCTTTCTGTCAAAAAACAATAAAAATAAATCTTTGAAAAAATTTTATTTTCTGCCTGAACAAATACCATAAAAAAATCAAGTCAAGTTGCTGAAAAAATAGTTTGCAATATATATGGTAGAGGAGTAACTTTTTTATGGTATTAAAAACTTACAAATCAGTAAGAAAACTTCCAACAGGTGAAATGTATGAGTAGCTATCTCACAGAAAAAAAAAAGGTGGACAATACAAAAGGATGCTCAGCCTCACAAATAAATACAATGAGCAAACCCACCAACAAAAGTTGAGGTACTAATTTTCACCCATCAACAAGAGTTAGATAATATTTGGTGCCTTCCAGGTATAGAGAAACCAACATTTTCCTACATGGTTGGAGCCAACCTTGCTCTTTTCCTCAGCTTTATTGAGAGATAGTTGATATATAACATTGTGTAAGTTTAAGGTATCAACATATCGATTTAATAACATTTATAAATAGAGAAATGATTACCATCATAGTATTAGCTACCCCCTCCATCCTGTCACATAGTTTTTCCCTTCCTTCCTTCCTTCCTTCCTTCCTTCCCTCCTTCCCTCCTTCCTTCATTCCCTCCTTCCCTCATTTCCTCTCTCTCTTTCTTTCTTTTTTTCTTTTTTTTGGGGGTAAGAACATCTATGATTTATTTTCTTAGCAATATTCAAGTGCAACTGTATGATACAGTATTGTTAGCTATAATCCCCATGCTGTAAATTAGTAGGACTTGTAGGACAATTTGGTATTATTTTTCAAACAGATTAACAGCAAATACCATTTGACATAGCAATTTCATTACTTGGAATTTTTTCTTTAGATCAGTACCTACTTGTGTGCAAAGACAGTACACATGGCACATTGGCGCATTTTTTTTGTAATGGCAAAACACTGAAAATAACAAATATGTTTATGAAGAAGTTGAATAATACAATGGATTCAAAAAATTATGTTAACCCAAATGGAAGGCACGTCACCTCAAGCAAAGACTTGAGGAAACCGAGTAAGAGGATCTCTGTGTGCTGATGTGTGATAATCTCCTAGTTAAGTGAAAAGTGATAGACCCTCATTTCTATAAATAAATTGTGTGTGTGTGTGTGTGTCTGTGTGTGTACTGTGTATACATAGAGTATTTTTGGAACAATATAAAGAAACATAATATGTTACCACTGGGAAACGGATTGGTGGTAAGGAGACTTAAATTTTATGGTGTACCTTTTTTGATTAAAAAATTCTATACACCTTTACTTTTTAATAAAAAGGCAAAATTATTTAAAAGTAGACTGAGAGCAAAAATTGTAAATACATGCAATTTTTTTGGCATTAGTAGATAACAAATCACGAGTGCATGTCCTATTTGTTTGGAGGAAGTATCTTTTGAAAGAAGCCTCTTAACTATTTTTGTGTAAAAAATATGGTTATGCAAATAGGAAAACTGTGAAACAAATGGTACCCATTGCCCTAAGGAAGTCCTTTTTCTTATTTTTTAATGGGTTAACCAAGACTGTTCTTTTTAATGTCCCTTCAAATGTAGATCAGGTCAGTGGGGAAAAGTGAGTAACTTTGCTTGGGGACCAAGCTGGTTAGGGATGGAGACTGAAGACAGTTCCCTCTTGTGGCTCAACGGCTTTATTTCTCTGATGGACTTCCACAGGCTTGAGGGTGTTCTCTTGTGAGTGAGTCACATTTTACGTGAACTCAGGGAAAGACAACTGCCTATGGAAAGCTGCTGCTGCTGTAAAGAAAATGGAATATTTAGGAAAATGAGAAAGGACAGATTTGTCAGGGTTTCAGATGGAGGGTATTGTGCCATTGACTGAGACTGGTAAAGTAGGGAGGCAAAGGTAAGATCTGGCAGGGGCTGTGGCTTTGTTTGTTAAGAATGTTGTTTCTTCACCTTAATAATAGCTGGAAGCCACTGAAGAGTTGAAAGCAGAGAGAAGCCACACTGAAAGTTGCGGTTTTATATGCGTCTTTTGCCTCCTACATAGAGATTGGAGGACTGCACTAGAAGAGATTCTGGGAAGCAATGAGGTGTTTCTAGCCAGAGATGCAAGATGATTCCAGTAGGGTAGTAGGACGGAGTGGAGAAGAAGTAGGTATATATGAATGCTACAGTATTTAAGAAACCACAGGACTCATATTTGTGGTTGTTTGGATAGAGGATGTGAGGGAGAGAGAGATGTGAAAGATGCCGCCGGTTGTTTGGTTTACCTGAGTGTGTGCAGATGCCATTCACAGAGACAGGAAGCCCCGGAGGAAGGCAGTTTGCATGGGAGGCTCATGAGTGCTGTTGGGACATGCTGAGACCAGGGTCCATGTTAAGCACTGAAGTGGTGGTGTTGAATGAATAGGCATTATTATAGTCTGGGGTTTTCAGCAAGAGCTGGAAACACATTCTTTATTCTTTTTTTTTTTTTTTTTTTTAACCAGAGCATATAAATTTTATTAGAAGCATAGGTAACCAAATTTTTTAAGGAAAAAAAAACAAAAAACAAGAGAAAGAAAGGTAAAGGGGTTAGCTAGCATCTGTCCTAGAGAAGTTCACTTTTACGTTTGGGAGAGAAGACAGCAGAGAAGGAATAAGAAAAGGCCTTGGCAGCAGGGAGAGAGGAACAATTGAAAGTAGACTAAAGCTCAAGTGTGGCATTTCAAAAATTAATAGTGGAATAATAAGTGACTGGTGATAAATCCCTATGATTATTTCATTTCTTCTCATTAACTAGGTTAATGAGATCGCTGAATGACAAGTAAGATTTGAAGAAACATTTCTTTATCCAGAACAATGTCTATTTTAAATCAACCCTTCTTAAATTGCCTTCAAGAACACCAAAGTTGGGGAAGCCGGGATGGCTCAGTGGGTTACCGTAAGCGCTCACTTTGCAGCCCCAGGGACTAAGGATTGAATCCCAGCCTCCCAGCCGCAGCTCCGGCCCTTGCGGACCCATATGCTGAACTGGAGAGTGCCCCCAGTTCAGTTCTCTCTCTGTCTCTGTATCTCTCTCTCTCCCTCTCTCTGTCAAAAACAATAAAAATAAAAAAATAAAAAAGAATAATCAAGAACACCAAAGGAATGAAAAACACTAACACAAAAAGCACAAAATCACCTTTCCAATGGATCACAGCTTCCCTGTATCCTCCAATCACATCCCCAGCACCACGCTGACAAGGTCTTTTTACTGATGGTGACATAGCTTTGTATGAGATTTCTTCTGAGTGTTAGTGATGATGATGGAAGTTCCAGCTGACTTCTCTTCAGGTGTTGCATGAATCAAGGGAGAATGATTGTTTTCTTTGTCTCTCTACTCAGTTTTTAACAGACAGAGCTAACACTTCCATGCTGGATAGCAACAAAAGAGGCACTTTAAGGATTCTGTTGTCACTAAGTCATAATGGAAGAATACCTTATCAATCAGTCATTGAACAGGGGTCATCTTCTGCCCATATATGTTTTTTAAAGATAAATATCTAGTCTAGTTCTTTATGAAGTCTCCAGCAAAATGCTGTCCTTTGACAGAAGTAGGCAAAAATATAGGCCTGTTCCAGAGGTAGCTTTGTTTGTTTGTTTTGTTTTGTTTGTTTTTGTCTTTAGCAAGCTAAGCCAAAGTCAGCAAACTTTTTCTATAAAGGACCAAATAATAAATAGCCTTTGCCAGCTAGATGGTCTCTATTATAACTGCTATGGTGAAAGTAGTGATGGGCAATGCATAAATTCATGAGCTCCACTGTGTTCCAATTAGACTTTATTTATGGACACAAAACTTGGAATTTCATATAATTTTCACATGCCATGAAAGGTTATTCCTTTTCTTTTTCCCTACCCATTTAAAAATGCAAAAACCATCTTAACTGGTGGATGTCATAAGAATAGATGGAAGGCTGACTTCTGCTCTAGATGAGACCGTCATAGTAGGTCTTAACTTGGATTGTCACCTCCTTCCTCCCTCCATTCAGTCATTAATTTAGAAGATTTAATCTTATTTGTTTAAAGTGAACATATTAAACCCTGGGAACAACATAACAAAACTAAACTGGGCAGATACTAGAGTCCAGTTATTTCAACTTTCTTATTTAACGCAATCTTAGTAGTCTGCAGCATCCAGGGATGGCCACTTGCCTGGGATTGATAAGACGTAATGGTGACAGCTCAGATAAGACTTCCAACTGCAATTTCTCACCATTCCAGCTGAGGCTGAATCAAAACCATTGTCAGTAAGAATGATGTGTGTCAATCCATGTGGTACAAGAGCCAACCCAGAGCTGATTGTTGAAGCAGATGTTTGAAATCCAATTATAAGCACTTAGATCCATTTGGGAAGGGAGTCTAACCCAAGAACTTATTTTCGTATCAGCCTGCAAAATCAATATGAATCCTTGGAGTGAATTTTGAATGCTTCTGGAGCCCCTAACCAGAAGTCACCTTGGGCCAACAATGTCAAGTAGACTAAAATGTGTTTTTTGTTTTTATTGTTAAATTTAATGGGGTGACATTGGTTGGTAACAATTAGATAGTTTCCCGATGTACAAGTCCACATCACATCACCCATGCATCGCATTATGTGCCCACCTCCCAGAATCAGCTCCCCCTCCACCACCATATATCTGGTGCCCACTCCCACCTCCCCCCACAACTGTCCCTCCCCCCTCCTCCCCCTTCTCCAGGTAACCACCAAACTATTGTGTTCATAAAATGCTGGTGCCCTCTCCCACCTCCCCTCCCTCTCTCCCTCCCCCCTCCTCCCCCTCCC
>PVKE010007795.1:0-49568 GCA_004027555.1 Craseonycteris thonglongyai
TTTTTTTTTTTTTTTAATGGCTTCATCTTGATGAGAACAGTCAACTTTGTGGGCATTTTAACTTGCATTAGTTTCATACTCTACTATCTAGCTCAGCAGTAGCCTTTAAAAACAACTGGGAAAGCTGGGATGGCTCAGCGGGTAAAGCGCTCGCTTTGAAGCCCTGAGGACTGAGGATCGAATCCCGGTCCCGGCCCATGCGGACCCACATGCTGAACTGGGGAGTGCCCCCAGTTCAGTTCTTGCCGGGACCTATGTGGGAGGCTCCCGGCCCAGTTCCTGCCCTACGCAGCCTTGTGCCCATCTGTGGAGTGAAACTATACGGAAAACTAATGTCAACTATGAAGACTGTTCTGGGCCCTCCCCCTTCTCTCTGTCTCTCTCTGTCTCTGTTTCTCTCTGTCAAAAATCAATAAAATAAATCTTTAAAAACAACAGACTGTATTCCCAATATCAAAGGGAGAGGAACAGAGCTGGAGAGATTTCAAAGACTCACTCCCAAAGAATTATAATTATTTGACCTGTCTGATAATTTTCTGGGAGACCCCACTTATATTGATTGGAGCTTACTCAGTGCTAAAAGCCTTCTCCACCTAGGGTCATGGAGTATTTGTTATAAACAATTACAGGCAAGTGTTTTAGCTTCATGGTTGCCCAGATAAGAATAAGAGATGGGACAAACAGTAGACTAACCAAACAATTTAAAAAGAAAAGCTGAGGAAAAGGATGTCCATAGAGACTTTGGTAAGTATACACTGGGCACTTAGAGGCTGTATGCATGTGTAAAGCTGTATGAACATTTGAAAAAGATCTGAAAAGGCTATAGGTTCTTACCCCTGGTTGATCTTGATGGTCTGTACAAACAGAAAGTAGAGGCTGAATCAGAGTTTAATCTGCCTTGCTAAGTGCCAATGTCATGCCCCATCACATTTACAAAGACTCTCTGTAAATACTGAGAGATTTATTTGTTCCAGACATTTAAGAAATCTCTGCCTAATCATAGCTGACTATTTAACTAACCAAGAAGAGATTTCAGTGGCCACACATGACAGAGTACAGACTTAAAAAAAATTAGCTCAGGAAAATGACTAAACAAACAAGTACTTCAACAAACAACAACAGCACTCCCCTGGGAGGGGGACAGAGCTGACTTTCAGAGTTGTCACATTACATTATTTTTAAAAATCCAGTTTTTATAAAAAAAATATGAGGCATGAAAAGAGACAAAGTATGGATCATAACAAGGGAACAAAATCAACCTACTAATATCAGAAACAAAATAAGGAACACCACTACAGATCCTATGAATATTAAAAGAAAATTAAAAGAATACTATGAACAACTCTATACTGATAGAGCTAATAACCTAGCTGAAATGGTACAATTTCTTGAAATATGCAATTTGCCAAAACTCACATAAGAAGTATGACAATGTGTATAGGTGTCTATTTATTAAATAAATTGAAAATAATTAATAACTTTCCAAAACATAAAGCACCAAATTCAGACAGATTCATTGACAAATGCCACTAAACATTTAGAAAAGAATTATACCAATTTTCTACATTCTCTTTCAGAGGAAAGAAGCAGAGAGAATACTTTCTAATTTGTTCTATGAAGCCTGCATTACCCTAATACCAACACTAGACAAAGACATAAGAAACAACAACAACAAACTATAGACCAAGATCTCTCATGAACATTGAAACAAAATCCTCAACAATATATTAGGAAATAAAATATGACAAGGTACAAATAGAAAGAATTATATACCATGACCAAATGGAGTTTCTCCCAGGATTGCAAGGCTTTTCAACCTTCAAAAATCAATTGATGTAATTCATTGTGTCAATAGGCTAAGCAAGAAATATTACATAATCATATAAATAGATACAGAAATAGCATATGATAAAATCCAACACCAATTTATAAAAAAAACCTCTCAGTAAACTAAAAATAGAGGAGAACTTCCTAAACTTGATAAAGAATATCTACAAAACACTTTCATCTAACATGATATGTAATGGTGAGGAACTTAAAACTTCTCCCCTAAGGTCAGGTACAAGGCAAGGATGCTCTCTCTAACCACTCATTTTCAACATTGTACTGGAAGTTGTAGCTAATGCAATAAAATAAGAAAAGGAAGTAAAAGCTATACAGATTGTGAAGAAAGAAATAAAACTGTCTTTGCTTGCAGATGACATAATTGTCTATGTAGAAATTTGAAAGTTTCAACAAAAGAATTCTTGGAACTAATAAATGATTATAGCAAGGTTATTGTATATAAGCAATGAACAAGTTGAATTTGAAATTAAAAATATAATGCCATTTACATTAGCATCTCCCCAAAATGAAATACTTAGGTATAAATATAACAATATATGTATAAGATGTACATGAAGAAAACTACAAAATAATAAATGAAATCAACCAACCAAATAAGTGGGAAGATATTCTATGTTCATGGATAGGAAGACTCAATATTGTTAAGATGTCAATTCATCCCAACTTGATTTATAGACTTATTGAAATCCTAAGAAAAATCCTAGCAAGTTATATTGTACATATCAACAAACTTATTCTAAAGTTTATTTCAAAATGCAAAAGACCAAGAATAGGCAACACAATATTGAGGGAGAAGAACAAAGTTGGAAGACTGACTCTAACTAACTTAAGATTTACTATAAGGCTACAATAATAAAGACAGTGGGGTATTGGTGAAATAATAGACAAATATATTGATAAAACAGAATAGAGAACCTAGAATAGACCCACACAAATACAGTCAATGTATCTTTGACAAAGGAGCAAAGATAATAGAATGAAGGAAAGAGTCTTTTCAACAAATGGTGCTGAAATAACTTATATGTGAAATAACAAATCTAGACACAGGCCTTACACCCTTTGTGAAAATTAACTCCAAATGAACCCAAATGTAAAACACAACAAACTATAAAATACCTTGAAAATGAAATAGGAAAAAATCTAAATGACCTAGGGTATGGCAGTAACTTTTATATATAACACCAAAGGCACAAAAACAAAAGAAACAAGTGATAAGCAGAACTTAATCAAAATTCAAAACTTCAGCTCTGGAAAGACAATGTCAAGCAAATGAGAAAACAAACCACAGATAGGAAGAAAATATTTTCAAAAACATACATCTGATAAAGAACTATTACCCAAAATATACTAAGCACTCTTAAAATTTAACAGAAAACAAACAACAGGATTAAAAAATGAGATTAAGATCTTGACAGATACCTCATCAAAGAAGATATAGAGATGGCAAATAAACATATGAAAAGATGCTCTGTATGCTTTGTCATCAGGGAAATGCAAATTAAAATGAGATACCACTATACCCCTATTCAAATGGCCAAAATCTGAAACTCTGACAATACCAAAAGCGCCAAGAATATGGAGCCACAGGAATGTGTCACTGGTGGGAACGCAAGGTGGTTCAGTCACTTTGGAAGGAGTTTTGTGGTTTCTTTCAAAACCAAACATACTCTTGCTACACAACTCTGCAATGATGCTCCTTGGTTGGGAGGAATTAAAAAGCTATGTTCATAGAAAGTCTAACACATTATACGATTCTACGTATTTATATAAAATATCCAGAATAGATAAACCTATAGAGACAGAAAGTAGGCAAAGGCAGGAACAAGGAGTGAGCGCTAATGGACGGGAGGGTTCTTTCTGAGATGATGGAATTACGTAGTAGAGGTCTTGGACGATCTTGTGGATATACTAAAAACCAAAACCCACTGAACTGTATACTGTAAAATGGTCAATTTTAGGGGATGCCGGGATCCAAGCACTGACCCATGCGCTGCATGTGGCCTAAGATGGCTTTGAATGTGGCCCGACACAAATTTGTAAACTTTCATGAGACATGAGATGTGTTTGCGACCTTTTTTTTTTTTTTAGCTCCTCAGTTATCATTGGTGTTAGTGTATTTCATGTGTGGCCCAAGACAATTCTTCTTCCAATGTGGCCCAGGGAAGACAAAAGATTGGACGCCCCTGCTCTAGACAGATATACAAGGGAATGGGAATGAGAGTGACATTGGCCTCTCTGCATCTCCACACTTATGAAAGTGTTCTCAGCTTTGAATTTGCTTAAGTGTCAAAGAGCTCTGGGGACAATGGGACAGCTCCTGATGGCAAGAAGGTCTTGTCTCCCATGCTAATTTCCAGAAGGCTTTTCCTCTGGGCTGCCCACTGAGTCCCTTAGCCCTTCAGGACACACAATCAAGCTATACAAAGACAGAGCTGAACGAGCCCCCACTGTAATGGCCAAACAAAAGCTAAGAGAGGGGACATGAAATATCCAAGGTCATGCAGCCAACCAGTTACACAGCTAATTAGAACTTAGGCCTTTCACCGCTCCACCCTGCCATCTAGGGTTTGTCTAGCTTGCTTATTTGACTGGGGGAGGAGGGGGGGTAACAAAACATAAAAATCAACATCAATCTCCTAGAGCCTTACCTTTAAAGAAAACGTAGTTCACCAGGACCATGGCTGTCAGAGGTTCAAGGTCTTGGATTAAGTCGACAACCTTCCCTTTGGTCTCCTTCTCCACATAGCTGTTGATCCTTTGCCGGGCACTGGGGGCATTGGAGAAATCTGTAGAAAAGACTTCCGGTGCATACAGCCTCTTGATGTTGGCCAAGAAGTTTTTCTGCAGTGGCAGCTCCTTTTTGATGAAGAGAACACTCCCCATGTTCAAGTCCAGGTGTTTGTTGGGGACACTGAGGGAGTGGACCAGATGCTGGAAGCCCTGGTGAATGGCGGACTCGGGCGTGTGTGTGAGGTTGAACCCCATGCTCTGAAGGATCTGGGTCTTGGTGGCTGAGCGAGCCCCCAGGGAGAGCATGGCCAGGGAAGTGGAGATGCTCACGGGGGAGAAGAAGATGTTCTGACCTGGGGTCTTCAAAACCAGCCTCCGGTACAGGCGGAAGGCAAAGTTGGTGTTGCTGGAAGACAGCTGTGCGGTGGCGGTGGTCTTTGTAGAGGAAGGTCGGGGGGATCCTTTGCTGGGGGCACTGGATGGGGACACATAATAGAGTGAAGCCCAGAGGCTAATGACGAAGAAAACTCGGTAAAAGGAAGATGCCATTTTGGAGCGAAGCAAGTCTGCAAGAGAGGAAAGAACCACTGAGGAAGGTCAGCTAAGTGTCCAGCCCCCAAATCAGGCACCCTGCACCAGTACACACCATTAGCAATTGAATGGGGACCAGCTGGACAGCTAACAGAGCAGGCTCTCTCTCACAATCTCATTCTATCTCACAGTGACCCCCCCATGTAGATATTATTGCTGCCCTTGTTTTACAAATGAGTAAACAAGCCTCGGAGAGGTCCTGTAATTTATCTCAGGTCACACAGCTAGTCCCTTCTATCTGGCATTCAAAGTCACGTCTCATACCCCAAATCTCAGCTCCCATACTCTTTGCTCTTTCTGTTTCATAGGCTTATTTTTAAAGAATCGAGAAAGTGAAAGCAGATTGCGAAGTCCCTGAAAATGGTATCTTTCCCCCTTGGAGATCCCTCTAAACATTCTTTGCCACTTTTGTGTAAATAAGACGTTTCCTCAACACGATCAGATCTACACAACATGCCAGTAAGTGCCTGTGGCAGACATCACTGGTCACAGGTATTTACTGGCGGGTTGATGGCCCTCAACCAGTGGAAACCAGAGCAGAAAGCTCCTAGAAACGGGGTCCTCCAAGGGGCTTGAGTGTGGGCTGCTGATGAACTGCAAGCTGTAGCCACGCCTGCCTGCTTCCCACCTCTCCCCACCCCCACCCCAGGCCACACCCAGCAAGATCTTGGCAACAGGAAGATTTTAGACAATGTGACCCAATGGCAGTTGGAAGCTAGTAGTTTTGGAGTAGTACAGCATCGGCCTTGCAGCCAACTCAGATGTTCACAATGGGTGAGTTTTCAGTTTCTCTGAACTTGTCTTTTTCTGCTCTGTAACAGAGAGATAATTACCTGTGCCTTCTAGAGGCTAGAGTGTGATGAGATCACTTGTGTATGTTGTGCGGGTTCTAACGAGATAGCCACGTCCCCAACAGCCTCGTTGTCAAAGTCGAATTCATGTAAAGCGACTAACATTTTATTGTACTACGTATGATTAAAATGAGAAGAAACTGTATGGAGAATATTTTTGCTAAATGAGTTATTCTCTTGGGAAATTACGAATTTCTCTCCATTTCCATTCATGCGACGGCCAATGTTTGTTTCATAGGTTTGTATCTGTTTGTCTGACAAAAATTGAGTTTCCTCTCTAAGCTACACGCATATCTATCCACCCACGGACTGGACTCTTTATCCACATGTTCTAAACTGACCTCCTAAGCTGCCCTTGACCCTGGTCCTGCTCCTTTTCTCCAGGGTGGTCACGCCTCCCATGCTGTCATCGAGGTCAGAAGACTGACCATCGCTCTGCGCTCTGAAGTCACCGTCCTTCCCCACACCCAGGAAGTGGCTCACCTTCCTTCTGAGAGGTCTCAGGTCCCACCTTCTACCCATGGCCTTGCCCTTCCCTTGGTCCAGAGCCTCTGCATCTCTCTCTTGAATGGTCCTAACGGCTTCTGGATTCATCTCCTCCCCTCCAGCCAAGTTCCCTCAAGTAGATTTTTCTCCAAGTTGCCACGGTGAAATCCACCAGTCTGTCTCCACACAAGGATCGTCTCCGGGGGCACAGAGGCCAAACCCTTTGTACGGTACACGCCCTCTGAGAGTTGGCCCCTTCCCTGCTCTTCAGCCCCACTGCCCACCACCAGTGCCTCATCTGCACCCCTTCTGCACGCTACAGCGACAGCCAACGGCCCAGGTCCTCCTCACCCACCCGGCTCCCCATTCTGACACCACACTCCCTGGTCCTCACAGGGCTCTGCTCCGCCTCTGAACAAGCTGCCTCAGGCCCCGGAACGCCCTTCTCGCTGCTCATGGAACAGCCCTCTTCCTCACTCTTGAAAACTCTACTTAGCCATTTACCTCCATGAGGACCCCCCGCCCCCTGTCTCCTTTCCTGTTGTGACTTCATCACTCTCTCTTCCTACTTCTTCTTTTAAAAAAAAAATTATTTTATTGTTTTTGACAGAGAGAGAGAAAGAGAGACAAACAGAGAGAGGCAGAGAGAAGGGGAGGGCCCAGACAGACTCCATAGTTGTATGTCATCAGTTTTCCACATGGTTTCGCTCCACACAGGTGGGCGGGGGCCGCTCAGGGCAGGAACCAGGCGGGGGCCTCCTGCATGGGAGGTGCGCCCTGTGCGCTGGAGGCTGAACCTGGGGCCTCCCACATGGGAGGCTCGCCCCAGCGAGAACCAACTGGGGGCCGCACCCCAGTTTGGCTTATGGGTCTGCAAGAGCTAGGGCGAGGGGGACCCGGGGCTATAAGCCAGAGCTCAACCTGCGGACCCCCCCCCCCCAGCATCCCCCTCCTCCTACTTCTGAAGCTTATTCTACTTCTATTACGGCATGGATGAGCGTGGACCGCATGTATGTCCACCTAATAATAGGCTGTCTGAGGAATGGGGACCATTTATGTATGATTCATGCCTTTAATACATTCAGTTGGACATGTGAACACATACAGGCTCTAAATGAGGTGTTGGGGCTACAGTGGAGGACTGTAAACAGGGTCCTTGCCCTTCAAGAGCTTGTTGGGAAGCTGGACAATTAGCAAGTATCACCGGGTCTGAGAAGTGTATGTGGTGGTAAGGTAAGGTGACCAGATGTCCCGCTTTTGGCGGGACAGTCCCGATTTTTAACAATTTGTCCCGTGTCCCACGGCATTTTAAAAAAGTCCCGATTTTTGGAAAGAATGCACGATGAGCTAGGGAACGGCGGGAGATAGACCCAATTTTTAATCAAGAACCACCCCCCCCCCCCCCCCCCGGTCAATGGTGTCCTGCTTTACCAATGTTAAAATCTGGTCACCTTAAGTTTTTGGGGCACACCTAGCTCATGATAAAGACGGCTTCTACTGGAGGTAACAGCTGGGTAAAACTTGAAAACTGTTAGTGAGGTGAAGGGCACAAGAGGAGAAAAGAGGTTTAGGCCCAGAGAACGGACTTGGGTAAGGCCGGGCACATAGGTCTGAAGAACAGAAAAGTCTCCATGAAACAGGATCTCAGCCATAGCAGGGCTGGAGAGAAAGCGGGTGGGAGAGACACGTGGCAGAGCTCAGAGGCCTGGTGCAGATACATACAGACTTCATTCTGGGCCAAGGGACCCCCTGAAGTGTCTCAAGCCCAATGGAATTTCCAACGACTGTTCCTGGAGCTCCGCATGCCGTTTCTTGCTCTACCTACCCGCAGACCGTGACCGTGCACAACACAGGGGAGCGCTAGACACCTTGTGCACAGGCTGGAGTTGAAAGAGCATTTGCACCAGTGTCAGAGCGAGGATGAAAGGGAATGAAGGAGGGAGAAACATGGGGCTAAAGCCTTGACTTTTTCCTATGTAATTAGTTCTGTGACAGGACGGGGGTGGTCTTCAGGAAGCCATGTGAGAATGTGGGTTTATAGCACACTAGAGATGGGCTGGGGTCTGCGGGACCCCTGTGATGGGCTGGGGTCTGCTGTGCTCACTTGAGTAGCAATGACAGAGTAGCCGCTCTTGATCTTGACAATCAACCGAAAGTCAGAGCCTGAGAAAGACCATTTGTTTCCTCAGGACCTCAGAGCCATAAATTACATGTAAAGAATGCAGCATTGTGCAATCACCTTTGCACTGTGTCACCTCCCCGTCTCACTTTCCCCACCTATGGAAGAGGGTGGCTCCGAGGAAAAAGTGAGACAGTCGGCCTAACACCCAGCATGGTATCTGGTCCACAGCGAGCATGAGTACAAAGCTACTTCTCTTCTGTGGCTCTTGAGATTTTTCATGCTTCACTGGGAAGCAAGGTGAAGGGACAGGCCTGTCCCTGGGTATTCACGGCTGTGAGAAGGGAGGAGGCTGAAAGAAAAGAATGCGAGCCATGTCCTAAGGGAGAGGAGACACGACCGGGCAGAGAGAGATGCCACAGAACAGCCGAGGCCTGTACCCGTCCCCAGGGAGGTGTGGGTGTCGGTGGGGGCCCCCAACAGCACCTGTTAGGACTGGCTCGGCTGCCCAGAGAGTCCACTGCCCCATCAGCAAATAGGGCTTTGCCAGAGGACATCTGACTCCACACACCACATCCTGCTGCGGGGGGTGGGGGACACCTTCCTGAACCTGACATCCCTCAGGGAGTTGACTAATAAGTGTCCTGGCCCTGGCTTGCGTGTGACCTTAGGCAAGTCGCTGATTGTCGCTGGGCCTCAGAGAAACGGCCTTCAAGGGCTTCTGTCCTTGACAGTGTGGGCTCCATGGCCGTGGGCCTCCAAGGTAGGTCCCCCAGCCTTGAAGGAACGCTCTGGCAAAAGCTCATGCAGTCACCCCTGACCGCTTGTGTGACCTGCTCGTGCTACAACCTTTTACGCTCCTGTCCCGATTTGGCCGTGTTTTCCGGAATGCTCCCTTCAAGAAGTCCTAGATTTACTCAGTAGGTGTCACTGGGGATTTCTGTAACTATATTCCTATGTATTCATTAGCACGTCTATATTTTCAATGATTTTAGTAGCGTTCATCAGTTGTTGTCAAGAGACAAGCTGTTTCAGCGGTGTATTCCTCTGCAGAATTTTCGCCAGTTACTGTGTGATTTGTACTGTCTGTCTTCTACTTCTGATCTTATGGTAGAGTATTCTTTTTTGGTCAGTTTATGGTATTTTTATCAATTAGATATCCTTCTAAAATCTCATTTCAAGTCGAAATTTTTCTTATGTTGAACTATTATTTTCTCATATAGTTTCCTGCTCTTTTTTTTCTTTTTTAAGAAAAGGTGATTGATATGTAAGAATTTTAAGAGTTTTTAATAAAAAAATTATGTATGATTTTCTGTAACTGTTTCTTTTTCCTGGTCATAAACATATCAATAGAATGAAGAAATAAAAAACCTGACATTTTCTGAGAGGAAAAAATTAAAAAACCCATCAGGCAAGTGGTTCAAATCCAACCTCCTTCCACGCTCATTCTCTCTCCATCCAAACTCCTGTCTTCCCGTGGTTGCCCCTTCTTCCTCCTGCCACCTCTCTCCCCGTCCTCTGAGGGTCCTGTCTCTGCTGTGACATGACTATGGCCTGACAGTGTGCAAGGCTCCTGCCATAGCTCTGCCATCAGTGACAGGGACGTGTAGTCCTCCCTGTGCCTGTCTGGGCCTCTGGTCCCCACTGCTCCTGTCTTCGTTCCACCTTCCATCACCTCTCACCGGCTCAGCTCTTCACTTGTATCCCTGCTTCAGTCACCCCTCCACCCTGCAGACAGGGTGAGCTTTCTAAATGCAAATCTCACATGTCACTCACCGATTCAGATTCCTCAATGGCCCCCCACTGACCTTGGGAGGGACACCCAAGTACCTGGCACATCAGGTTCTTCTCCATGGGGCCCCAAGTTATGTCCCCAACTTCATCCTCAAGCACCTCGCTCTTCCAGTTTCCTGGAAAGGTTGCATTGCCTTCCGTCCACCCACACACTCCTGCCTTCATTTGCCTCCATATCCAGCTTGAGCGTCAAAGGGCTTCATGTCACGCCAACCCCCTGCACTCCCTGCGCCTTTGCCTTTGTGACACGCATGTTCGGCAGGAACTCAGCCCTAGAAGAACCCACCTAGCTGCTTCTCCTTTGGCAAGTGCTGGGGAGGAAGGAGGCTCAGCAAGGCAGTTTGGTTGGCTGTGAATTCCCAATCACCAAGTTTTATGTGCCTGGCAACATAGTACGGATCAATTCACGCCCTGCTTACTGTAGAGAATATGTCCACCTTTGCCACTTCCTTAAGATGGACTCATCACTACATGTAGGCATGTGTCTATGTGTGCGCATGTGCACACACACATTCAGATGACCCTGCCTTTTACCTCTCGTAAAAGAGTCCCTCAGAAAAGGAACCGCCTTAACCTTCTCCACCAAAGAAGTATCCCTACTTTCCCCAGCACTCCTCCCCATCCCACACTCCTCCCCTCCGCCCTTCCTTTGAAGGTCAGTCCTCCTCCCTGAACTGTGGAAAGCATCCGTCATCTCCCACTCAGGACCCTGACACCTCTGTCTTCCGCGTTTCAATGCTCCCTCCCTCCTGGCTTCTTGCCACTGGTTTTTAAAGACGGTCAAGTCTTACCCATGAAAACAAACCACCAACAACACAGTAAAAAAAAAAACCCTTTCCCCTCTCATGCCCCTCAAGCTACTGCACTGTCTTCATCCCCCATCACAGCCCAAATCTTCAAGAGCTGAGCGCTCCTAGTCTCGGCGGTCTCGGCTCTCACTCAACCCCTGGCCCACTCCAGTCTGGCCTCTGGGTCCACAGAAACGGGACCAGCTGGCAACGTGTCTGGGTTCTCACTGTACCTGACTTTTCAGTAGCATCTGGCACTAGACATCGCACCTGGCTTCTTTTCCAGCCCCGCCCTTTGGCGCTGTGACACCATGTTCTCCCGGGTTTCTCCTATTCGTCTGCTCCTCCTCCTCAGTCACCTTTGCCGCATCCCCTTCTCCTGCCCTGTCCTTGCCAGTGAGCCTCAGCAGCCGGCACTGGCTTGTAGTGCGCTCCTCCGATCTCTCCTCTCTCTTCAGCTGATCTCATCACATGCACACACCCACGGCTTCATTACTAAGAGATGCGAATCATTTGTTTGAATCTCCAGCCCAGACTTTCACTCTACATTGGATCTGTTTAACCATCTATTACGCTTGATATCTCCTGATGTTGCAGATCAACCGTAAGCTCAATACGATCCAAGCTGAACTCAGGACTCTTACCCACACACCATCTCCCAACAAAAGTTATAACCCGGGACCCAGTAACCCCACATCTGGGTGCTTATCTGAAGAAATCCAAAACATTTCTTTGAGGGGACATGTGCATCCATGTGTTCATTGCAGAATTATTTGTAATGGCCAAGAAATTGAGGTAACCTAGGCATCTATCAATGGATGCATGGGTAAAGAAGAGGTGGTACATACATACGAGGGCTGTCCAGAAAAAATCCAGCCATTGTCAATATAACAAGAATGGTTACATGGCTGGATACTTTCCGGATGGCCTTCCTACAGTGGAGCACTAGCTGTGAAAAGACTGAGATCTTGCCATCTGCAATGACACAGTACTGTGCTGAGTGGAGGTAAGTCAGCTAGAGAAAGACAAATGTCATATGACTTCACTTATATGTGGAACCTAAGGCACAAAACAAACAAACAACACAGAAACAAACTCGTAGATACAGAGAACATTTTGATGTTTTCAGATGGGGTGGGCATTGGGGAGATAGGGAAAAAGGAGGAGGTATTAAGAAGTACAGAACGGTAGTTACAAAATAGCCATGGGAATATAAAGTACAGCGTAGAGAGTACAGTCAGTTATATAATAACTATGGGTGGTGTTAGATGGCTACTAGATCTGTTGGAATGATCATTTTATAAGTTACATAAATATATAATCACGGGGAAGCCAGGATGGCTCAGCGGGTTAAGTGCTTGCTTTGCAGCCCTGGGGACCGATGCTCGAATCCCAGCCCCGGCCCTTGCAGACCCATATGCTGAACTGTGGTGTGCTTCCTATGCAGGAGGCCTCAGTTTGGTTCTTGCCCCCCTCCCCCCATTCAGCCCCTGGTTTGAGGGGGCGTGTCTCCCATGCTGGAGGCCTCCAGCCCAGTTCCTACCCAGCAAGGCCCCCACCCACCTGTGTGGAACAAAACCATGTTGAAAACCAATGTCGTACAACTATGGAGACTGCTCTGGGCCCTCCCCCTTCTCTCTGTCTCTCTCTGTCTCTGTCAAAAACAATAAAATAAAATAAATCTTAAAAAAAAATTATATATATATAAATTATATATATATATAAATTATATATATGTATAAATTATATATATGTATATGTATATATAATATCACTATGTGGTTCACCTGAAATTAATATAATATTGTATGACATCTGCAGTTAAAAAATAAAACAATTATTTTGAAAAATGACACCTGAAACCTCTTTCAATGTTTTCATCCACGGCACCACCGCTCACCTCGTTATTCCAACCCAGCACGCGTCCTTGAATTCCTCTCTTCCCCACTGCCCATGCCAACACTTGCCTCCCATTTCCTAGAGCAGGCAGGGAAAGCTTGACTCGAACCTCCATTGCCCGGGCTCTGATGGCCCTTCTAACTTCATCACACAACTCAAAGGCCCTTGCTCTGGAGCACTGTGTCCAGCCATTCTGCCCAATTGTACGATCCTCACTTGTGATATCTGCTGTTTCCTACGCATGGAGTGTTCTCCCCACTCCCCTCACCAAATTTTTCTTACAAATTAATTTTTGTTTATTGTTCTGGTCCTAGCTCATATAACTTCCTCAAGGAAGCTCTTTTTGACCACCCAGATAAGGAAAATTCCTCCTATGCAATGTTTCTATGGTACCATTAACCTCTGCATGAAACACTTACCACTGTCATAATGTCACATGTATTTGTGTGACTGAACATTTAACGAATCAGGGAAGTTGCCAATTTTGTTCTCCCTGTCAATCACTGTTCAGCCAGTATCCAGGGTTTAGTAAGTGTTTGATGAATGAATAAATGAATGAGTAAGTGAACGAGTGAAAATATAAATGAGCAATTTACCTGTTAGGATTCATACTGCCTGGAAATGAGCAAGAGAGATCCCATCAGGTTGTTTAGGATTAGTTAAGGTGATAGTTACACAGAAGTGTACATATATAATATCTGAGTTAATGTACACTCCTGGCCAAGACAAAGTAACTGACATCAAACATGAAAAGAGTTGTACATGGTTATAAAAATATATAAAACAACAGAGACACTGAGAAAATACATGAAACAATTCAGACATTAGACAACAGGCCAAGAAGGGAAACAAATGAGGTATACCCAATGATTGTCCCAATTTTTAGCCTAAAGGTATTTTCTGGATACAGAGAAAGAAACCCAAGGAGATCACAGTAAGCTTGCTGAGCTTAGGAAACAGAAATCAGAGTTTGGGAAAGTGAAGGAAGCTACAATTGTGCAGCAAAAGTGTGCATTAGCTTAAGTCCAAAGCTAAGTTCTACATTCTCTCTGCATGCATATAGCAAAATTCTACGAGTCTGGTCAAAACAAAACAAAATACCAAACCAAAACAACAACAATGACAACAACAAACAAACAAACAACCAAAGATGCCTAAAACCCCAAACAAAAAACTGTTGTAAAGATGTAAGCAGAACAAGTCCCAGAGTGCACATAGTGTGGGAAGAGATTTATTTTGGTCATGACCAGCCCAAGTGAAGAGACCTAATTGATCATATGGAGCATTCAGTCGGGAGAACCCAGGGCCGAACTAACTTTGATTTAAAGCTACTCTAGATACCTCGACAAATCTTGACTATGTGCCTTGATGGGATAAGCAGTTCTGCAAGTCATTTAGTTGGCTGTCAAAATAGATGTCAACATGGTGTAAAGAAAGACAATAAAATTTAGAGAGAAAAAATTAATGTTACAATGTCTAGCATCCAATCAAAAATTGTTAGGTGTTCTAAGAAAGAGAAAAATGTGACCTGTGACCAGAAGGACGAATGAGTCAATAGAAACAGACCCAAAAATAACTGAGAGTATGAAATTAACAGACAAGGACTTTATAACAGCTACTTACAATCTATTTAAATAAGAAACATTACAATAATGTAAAAAAGATCAAAGCTATAAAAAATATATCAAATCAAACTCTTAGAGGGAAAAACTTCAATATCCAAAATGAAAAATTCACTGGCTAGGTTTAAGAAAAAACTTAAGTTAAAGAAGAAAAGATCAGGAAACCTGAAAACACAGCAAGAGCAACTATCAAAACCGAAGACAGCAAAAATGAAAAAAAACCATGACAGCCCCAGAGACCTTTGGGACAGAATCAAGAAGTCTAACATATGTGCAATTGGAGTTCTAGGCAAAAAGAGGGCCAGGGAGAACAGAAAAACTTTTCAAGAAATAATGGCCAGAAATATTTGTTCCTTTACTCTCTGTAAACTATATCTAAATAAAAAAAAACAACTAAATACAATGACATGCAATGAACGCAGCCCCACCATTTCTTGCCCTATGCTCGCTCCCAGGACTCTCCGTCTGCTTAGACGGCTCTCCCCCCTCATTCCGTCTGACAGATGCCTGCCCGTCCTGCTAGCTCCAGTTCTAAGTCACGCATTCCCGAGTCTTCCTGGATCCCACAGGAAGTCGGTCCCTCCCTGGAGCAAAGCACTGCAGTTTACCTTCTCAGGTGTCTGTCTCCCTGATTAGATAGTCTGGACCTTGTGTGGCTTCCTCGGGGAAAGGGACTGTGATCACGAGTGATGGGAGAGAGAGAAGCATAAAAGCGAACATAAAAGGGAGTGAGAGAGCAGTGGGAGGAATGGCTGGAACCAAGGGCCAGGCTCTGTTGACTCACCCACCCCCAGAGACTTTTGCAAAGGCCTACAGTGGGTGAAGCAGGTTGGCAGTCTGAAGGAGTATGGGGTTTCCCAAGCTTGGTTAATTGTCAGAGGAACCTGGGGTCTCATTAAAATGCAGATTCCCAGGCCCCACCAAAAAATGGCTGAGTCAGGCTTTCCAGGGAAAGCTGAGAAGATGTGGGAGTGAGGGAGCTGGATCCCTCCCCCCACCACCATAACCTCTGCCTTTGCCCCAGAGAGAAACTCTTCAAGATCACCTCACTGAGCTCTTCTGTTCTGGGGACCTTCGGGGCTCCCATAAAACAAAGGCGGTTTCTTTTCAAATTAATAAGACCAATCCTGCTGGAGCAGCGATGAAGCAGGGGCCGATCCCCAGGAGCCCATCCAGGGTCCCACCAACATGAAGCCTTATCTCAAGTCCACAGTCCTCCATGGAGCCTCTCTGGCCACGCCCAGTTCTCGTCTACACTCTTCCTTTCCTGGCTGGAGACTCTCTTGCCCACCTCACATATCTTTACGCTTTTGTCCCATTTCTGGTTTATGGAGATGTCCAGATCACTTTTAAAAATCTGGCTACGTCTTTATACTTTCTTAATTTACTTTAAAATTCCACCTGTATTTGCTGTTAACTGTGGAGCAGATGAGGTGCCTCAAGGCTGGACTTTTGATGTCATCTTAACCAGAAGTCAGCCTTTCAGAAGTCGCCCAACAGGGACCTAACAGTACCTATGTGGACAGGGAGGAAGTGCTCCTCCGAGTCCCTTTGCTGGGTCACTGTCCATTTCTTAGGCTGCTCAGCGTGGTCACATGGCTTTTAGGAATCTGAGCCAAGTTGAGGTCGGAGATGGGGAAGCGGCGTGGAGACCTGAAGGAGTTGTGTCTGTTTGTTTCCAGTGGGTTTCCAGCATGATAAGGCGCCTGGGCTTCCCTGTCCGAACGGGACCGCCATCCTGAAGGACTCCTGTCCTCAACCTAGTGCAGGAGCCGCTCAGTCCTTTGTTCACATGACACTGAGCAAAGCAAGAGCCAAATGGTTGTCGGTGCTGTGAGGACCCGCAGCCTTCACAGACACACACCGTGTAGACATGCCTCCTCTACCCTGGGTGCCAGCGGGCATCCTTATGGGTGGGTGCCCACCTGACTCAAAGCAGGGTCACCCGATGATGTCATTGAATGTCCCCAGTACTCTCAGGGATGGATGTGATGACCATCACTTTACAGAGAGAAAAAACTAAGAATGGGCGCGATTAAGTGTCTTGCCTAATGTCACACACCAAACACACGGCAGAGCTGGGGTTTAAACTTCAGCCTGTCTGACTCCAGCCTCCTGCCAACCGCCAGCCTCTTGAAGCCGAACAAGAGGCCACTAAAACCAGCCTGCTGTCTTAGCTTTCAGCCTGGAATAGACAAAAGGATATAGTGATAAAATGGCTGAAATCCAAAGAGTGTTCAGTTAAATAGTCACGCACCCACATTAGTTCCTTGGCTGTGACAAAGGTCTCCTGCGTATGTCAGATGTTAACATTGGAGAAACAGGATGAAGGAGATGCAGAAACTCTGTGCTGTCTTCACAACTTTTCTATAAATCTACACTAATTCCAAAATTAAAAAATGTATTAAAAAATTAAGAAGAAAAACAGTCAAGCATAAAGCAGATAAATCATGTACATATTCAAACCTGGGCCTCAGACCCTGAGGATGGGGCGGCGACTTCTGCGAGCTCCCAGGTTAAACCATCTCAAGGGCTTTCTCCCCATGACGAGGAACCACAGAGTGGCAAATCCTGCCTTTTCCAGTTCTTTTCTGATTTCTTTAAGGAGATTATCTGCACTTGGTGCCAGCAGTCTTTACAGCCAGTGTATGTCTAACTTTTCTTCTGAACAGAGTAGAGCAGGCCTCCGGCTCAGGGGTACAGCAGGCAATGACAATCTTGGTGAAATGTAATCACTGGGTTGACTTGGTTGTGTGTATTTTTAGTTAATTTCTATTTGTGGCAAGTTTTCAGGGTTTTTAGATACGGTTTTGACATTAACTTTTTTGTTTAAACAAAGTTTTTTTTTTAGTTAAAAATTGGTCTTGAGTAAATAATCATACAAGAGATGAGCATTATAAAAGTAGCTCAGGAATAAATAAAATTTGGGACATTGAGCAGAAACAAAAAGCCTATTTCCCAAAGTCAAAGCACGCCTTGGCCTTGCACGCCTATCGTCACATCTGAGCAGTGACATGGTGACTCAGCAGTGTTGGGAATGTTCTCCCGGGTAGGCCGGGATGGACGGAAGCTGTCCATGGGACCTGGAGTGCCCACCTGGCTTTTTCATGCTTCACACACTGCCTGTCACATAGTAACATCACTGAACTCAGGCTCAGCTTCTTGCTGCTCATGAGCCAATGATTGAGAGACAAGGGTTGATGGAAAGAAAAGTAGTTTTATTCAAAATGCTGGCATTCCAGGAAGATGGCTGACTACGGTCACAAAGGCCACCTTCCTTGTACCTAGAATTCTCAAGGGGTCTTATAGGTACACTAGAAGAGGCAGAACAAAGGGAATGGGGAGTTAATTAAGCAACTTCTTAGTGCTAATGTTCAAGAGAACGTCTCCTGGGGTCTGTTTTGTTCCATAATGGTCATCTCAAATCCTGTCATAGGGGTGATTCATATGCTATCCAATGAAAAACTGTAGTCCAGAATTGCAGTCTGGTTGTAGGCACTCAGATGTCTGAGGGCTGAATCTGTTTCTTTCAAGTCGGTGTTCTGCTGAAAATCAGAGGAACAAGGTAGGCATGTAGCCTCAAGAAAACAGTTATTAAATCAGGTAAGAGGGATAGAAAAAAATAAAATAAAAAAAGATAAAGAAACAAAGTTGTTAAATCTTGAGAAGTACTCTGTCACCCTTACAGTAGTGACTCAATAAATATCTGTTGACTTGTTGAATGCATGGGAGAATGAATATGTAGATGAAACTTTGCAGCCATGTCTATCATTTCTGATATGAATGTCAAGATATTGTCCAAGATAGACTTGCAGTCTTTTCATTGCACAAATGGGAAACTGAAGCCCCAAGGGGAGACGGTAGTTGCCCAAGTCACACAGTCAGCATCTGGGAACTAAGGCTGTGATTACCCTTGCCAGCACACCAGCCTGTCATTTCTGGTGCGTGCCCATATGAATGACCTCAGCCTGGACAAACAGGAAATCAGCCTCCTGGCACCCGGTGGGTGCTCGAAAAGCCATCTGCTGGGAAGCTGCACCAAAGCATTCTGCATTTCATGAATATTCAAGCTGGATCATAGGAAAGAGGTCTTTAAACCTTGGGTTTGTGATGTTGGGCACTTTCATTTTTGGCTAGGGCTAAACCCAGTCCTATCATCAAGTACACACATGTGTGGGCATCTGCTGGGTCAGAAAGCTCTAGAGGCTGATTATGCAAGAGACCATGGGGAGTAGAATCACAAAACCTGCCTCAGTGGTGAGTGTCAGTTTCCCAGAGAGGCTGACCTGACTGCCACAAGCATCACCAGTACCTCCGATCACCCTTACTTGCTCTACTCAATGTTCTTTATTTAGTACCCCTCTTGTTTATTGTCTGCCTAGAATGTCCATAGAGCAAGGGGCTTTGTATCATTAGTCCACTGATGCGTTTCAAGTCCCTGGAGCATTTTCCAGCATAGAGTGGACACCCAGCAAATGTTAGCTGAATGGATGAATGATGGATGGATGATGGATGGATGATGAATAGAAGAATAGAAGGAAAGAAGGAAGGAAGGAAGGAAGGAAGGAAGGAAGGAAGGAAGGAAGAAAGGATGGGTGGATGGGTAGATGGATGGGTGGATGAGTGGATGGGTGAATGGGTGGATGGATGAATTGATAGATGGATGGATGGACAAATGCCCCAAAGAATCTCAGCTTTATGGCTTCCTAACCATAAGACCACAAATTATTTTGTCTTCTTGAGCCTGTTTTCTCACCAGGCAAATGGAATGGTCACAATAAGTGGCAGAATTGGTGGGTCATGGTCTTGCTGATGGCACTTCTGCAGTGCTAGGGCCTGAGAGCCATTTAGGAAGTGCTGGTTACATCACAGGTAAAACCCATCCATTCATTCAATCAGTCAAGCCACAAACATGTGGCCTGAGGCGGCTTCTCAGAAGGAGGATAATTAACACCTGAGAGGAGCCGGTGGGCGTGAGAGACTGGGAAGCCAGGAGAGCATCCGGGCAGAGGGGGTGGTGTGTGCTGACACAGGGAGGTGGCCCTGCCGAGGGGATGTCTTGCAGTCTCGCTTGAAGAAGCAGGCATGGAGCCTTCCCCAGCAGAGGACAGGAGAGCACTGGAGGGGGCTGGCCGGGGCTGGAGTATAGGTGTTGCTATGACAGTCTTCCTTTTCAGCGGACATACACTGAGAATGTTCTCCGTGACACACACTAGCCTGCCAGGGGGGACATAGGGAAACCTAGTCTGCAGCCAGAATGACACTCACAATATACGAGTTTGTCGGGGTCACCCTCCAACTAAATACACACAACAGCTCATCATAGTCCCTGTTAAAGACCAGCATTCTCCGGTGGCCCACGCATCCCCAAACGACCTCTCCTGCCTCACCGCCCACCTCCTCTGGCCTTATTTTCTTGCTTTGGCAGTATTCATCTCATTTCAAGTCCTTGTCTATGCCACCTTGTCACCCCAGGGCCTTTGTACATGCTATTTCTTCTGCTTGGTAGTCTCTCTGTGTTCTCCACCCCAACATCTTGCCCCTCTTTTTACTTTTTAGTCCCATATACAATTTATTTCTGTAGTAAAGAATGAAAATAGGGCTGTGGGGAAGCCGGGATGGCTCAGGGGCTTAAGTGCTCACCTTGCAGCCCTGGGTCTAAGGATCAAATCCAAGCCCCAGCCCGTGCAGACCCATATGCTGACCTGGGGTGTGGCCCCAGTTTGGTTCTCCCCAGGGTGAGCTTCCCATGCTGGAGGCCCCCAGCCAGGTGCCGGCCCTACATGGCCCCGCACCCACCTGTGTAGAATGAAACCACGTCGAAAACTGATGTATGGCTGTGGAGTCTGCTCTGGACCCTCCCCCTTCTCTCTGTCTCTCTCTCTCTGTCCAGAACAATAAAATAAATCTTTTTTAAAAAAAGAAAATAGGGCTGTGAAGTAGAAAATCAACAGAAAAATATTTAACATATGGGACAGCCATTTTTGGAATAAAGTTAGTTGAAAAGATAGATGATTAAAGGACTAGAGCTTATGCTCAATTTCTATTTGAAAGACTAACCAGTATTTTATACATTAGTAACCACACTGGGGAAAGCACACATATATGCAATTTGAATTAATAGCTGTAACTCAAAACCCAATAAGCCCCCATCATTCGGAGCTTTGCCACTTTCTGAAGCCTTTCCTGAGCCCCCAGACTGGATCAGCAGCCCAGTTATGACTCTCAAAGCCCATGAACATCATCCTTCATTGTTCTCACTGGAACTCATGGTCATAAGTTGGTGTGTGTGGCTACTCGATTCCTGGCTGCTTCTTCACCTGGACATTAACTCCATGACACAGGGGCCAGGTCTGTGTGTGTCAGCAGCTAGTCTAGGAATTGCTGCCCCGTAAGTCCCTGTTTAGTGCTGGATCGATTGCTTCCCACATGGGGGTGGAGAGAAAATTCAGACCCAGGAGCCATCACAATGCATGGAGACCAGTGCTTTATTGAGAGCTGGGAAGAGAAGAGAGCATGTCATAGAGGTCATAATGGACTGTGTTAAAGGGTCAGGCCGAGCTCGTTAGGCAGGAGGCAGGCGTTCCTGATAATGGCAAAGGCAAATGTGTGGAGCACGGCTTTTAGAAGACAGCTGGTCGTCTCAGGGTGGCAGGAGATCAGGACAGTGGCTCTGCCGAATGCCTACTATGCACCAGGCATGGCTTCTATGCCATTTCATGTAGCGCTCAGAGCTCACCAGCCCCTTGAGGTGGACATTATCACTCCTTTTCGATAAATGCAGGAGGGCTGAGGCTCAGAAGGGTTAAATGACATGCTCAAGTCATCCAGCTTCCAAGTGGCCTACCTGATTGTCCCACGTCCCCAGTGGCATGTGCTGCAGACCTGAGATAACTACTGTGTTCGTCTGGTATCTTCCCACTCCTACCCTCAGGCTGGTGCAGCAGAGAGGGTGATGACGGTCAGCCAAGCCCTGTGTGGGGCTCCCAGCCTGTCTGTCCCACATCCGTGCCCCTGGTTCAGGGTCTCAACCTGCTCCTCGTTCCCACCTTCTCAAGGATGGGCTGCTTACCCTGGTGCTTCCTGATCTTAGCACTTGCCACCCAAACTCGCCCAACCCCTCTCCAGGCTGCCTTCTCATCGGCCTGCATGTGGGTTGGGTCTCCAGGGCTCTGTGGGTGCCCAGGACAGAGGAGGAGGCGTGAGCTGACCACGCATGTGCCAAAGCGAGCTGAGCAGCAATCAACCTTAGAGAGGAGCTGAGGAATGACTGGCCGGACCCCCAGATTCCCATGGAACCCCATTCTTCCTGCCCCAAACCATGGGGCCACAGGGCATCATTTGACCTCTCTGAGCCTCAGTTTCCACATGTGTGCTGGAAAGGAGAGAGCCCTCTGCTCATAATCTAAGTAGCCCTGTGAGCATGGGTGCCTACGCGTCGTCACAGGCAGACCCCGCGGCACCGTGGCTTCCAGGGCTGGTGCTCAGCTTGCTAACAGGTTCAAACGCCAGGCTCTGCTTTTTGTGCTCCGGAATCAGCCCAAACTGGCAAAGAATCCTAGCTGCAGCCACTCAACATTGCATCCGTCCAATGCTGGGCCGGCCCCGCCCCGGTTTTGCCATCCGCCTGGACGCCTGGCTGAGCCCAGAGTTCCTATGTAGACCCTCTGGGGGAGATAACTTGGTAGCTCACATACCAAAGACCCAAGGCCACGGTGAACGAAAGCAGTGTACTAGCTGCCTTAAAGCCCCAGAAGGGCAGATCATTGTCCTTATCTCAGAAATACTGAAATAGAGGCTCAGGAAGGGTAAGTGGTAGGCTGACCAGACAGCCTGTTTTAAACGGGACAGAAAACAATGGTACCGTCCTGTTTCAAATGAAACATAGGGTCAGCCTACTGACACCTTGAATTTAGGCCCATGAGACTAGGCTGACCATACGTACTGTTTGAAAGGGGACAGGGCCACTGTTTTCTGTCCGGTTTGAAAGGAGACATGTGGTCAGCCTAGTAAGTGGCTTTCCCAAAGATACTTCGTTACCAAGGTTTCACCCCAGTCCCTCTCATGCCGAAGGCCAGAGTCGCACCTCGGCTCACAGCTTCCTCAAATTATGCACCAACAGTCAGCAGACCTGTGAGGGTGTTTATTAAGCCAGAAAACTCCTCGGCCTGCCCGTGGGAGAGAAATCACTTCCAGCCAAGCGGGTGTGGGTGGGGCGTGTAATCCCAGCCTGTGGGTGAGCAGGGAGGGGGCGAAGCACAGAGGCCCTGAGAGCCAGCCGTGCCGCCTGGTTGGGTGGCCTTGGGAGCGACCGATGATGTGGGATTAGGTTAGAATGTCCCCATGGTCTCAGTTCCAGGGAGATAAAACGTTTTCAGCTGCAGGCCATGGTTGGGGGTCTGCAGCAAAATGGAGTTCCTCTTATGTTCCAATAGGATTAACAATCTTTCCCAGGAAAAGCATGGTGGCCATGATGTCCTCTGTAATCATCAGCAGAAAGGGGTGGTTCAACTTGAAAGTCAATGGCGTCTCCATGGGCAGCGTCTGTATTCCAGAGCCCGCAGCCCCCTCCGAGCCCTGCTCATCCATCTTCAGCTTAGCCTTGTGCACCGCCTGTGGGGAGCAGGAGTGAGGTCAGCACTTGCCAAAGCCACTCGGACACCACGGTGAGCCAAGGACAGCGAGAGGCTCAGAGTGGGAGAGCCCTCTGCTGAAGCTGCCCAGCTCAGGAGTAACTTCGCTGGTACCAGCCACCCCGGGGCTTCTGCTGCCATCTGTCATCACTAAGGATACTGACTGAACAAGCAGATGCAGCATGAAGAAAAAAATGACGCAGGGGGAACATCGGCTATGGGGAAGGGGGTGGAGTGGCATTTGTTATTCTTCATAGGAATTACGGAGAGGTGTCAAGAGTTAAGATCACAGAAGTGTTTGTTGAGCCTTAGCTAGATGGGAAGGAGGTGGTGGCCTCCCTCGGGCCACCAGCCCCCTCCACACTCCTCTCATCAGCCTGATGAAGAGGGAGCCAGATGCCAGGTTGGCTGTAGGAGACGACTTGGACTCCAGAACCATCCCAATACCATCAACATCCACGACGAGGTGATCGACATGGAAATTGACGGGCAGCTGTGAAATACTGATGCATTTCATTCCATTCTACAAAATTCTAACAATTTTCTAGCAGGCCAATCACCATTGCTTACATATAGAATCACAGCTATCAGAACATCTAACTGCAGAAATAGAGGAGCCATCGAACTCAGTAAAGGTCTGCGGGAATCAAGGAGCTGGCATTGAATGTTTATGGGAAACCTGTGGCAGGAAAACTTAAAAGTGAGACAATTCTATTCACTATCTTTCTTGCTCTCGCAAACTGGAAAGTAAATCAGATTCAGTGCCCACTGTCAGCTCAGGTTGGCCTGACCTTGACACACAGCACCCACAGTCCCCCACCACCCACTACTTGCTTTCGTCTCCCAGCCTTCGGCCACACTGCCCCCCTACTGGGATATTCTCCCCACACTCACCCCTGCTTGTTGAGATCTTTCCCACCACAACACCCTTTTCACCTATAAGAAGGTTGGTTGCCAAATAACATAAAGGATGTCCAGTTTAATTTTAATTTCAGATAAACAATACATTTTTAAGTATTTGTAAGTATATCCCATGAAATACTTGAGATATAATTGTACTATAACTAATACAGGACTTCTCTGAAATATAAATTAACTGGCTGGGGAAGTCAGGATGGCTCAGCAGGTTGAAGGCTCCCATTGCAGCCCCAGGGTCTGAGGATCGAGTCCCGGGCCTGGCCCTGGCCCATGCGGACCCATATGCTGAACTGAGGTGTGCTTCTCACCCCAGTTCGGTTCCCACCTGGGTGAGCTTTCTATGAGGAGGCCTCCAGTTGAGCTCCTGCCCAGGGTGTGCCTCTCATGTGAAAGACCCCCAGTTCGCTGGGACATGCCTCCCATAAGGGGGAAGGGGCCCTGCCCGGTTCCCGCCTTGTGCAGCCCTGCACCCACCTGTGGAATGAAACCACAGTATGTCAAAAGCTGATGACATACAACTATGGAGACTGCTCTGGGCCTGCCCCTTCTCTCTGTCTTTCTCTGTCTGTCTGTCTGTCTCTGGCTTTCTCTGTTTCTCTCTGTGTGTCAAAAGCAATAAAATAAATCTTAGAAAAAATTAACTAGATGTCCTGTATTCTATCTACTAAACCTGGAGGACCCTACCCCGTGCATTCTTTGTTTGCCCCCAACAGGCAGGTGCCCAGCGTTGCTGGAGACCACAGGCCCTTTGCTCGCTCACCTCTTAACCATGCAGACCATGCCCCCGACTGACTCCTACCAGGCCTATGAGGCCTTAGAGAGAGGGTCCGGGTTAGACCTAGACCCACTCTAGACCTGATGAATGTTTGGGACCTTGAGCAATTGTTTGTTACACTGAATCGACTTCTAAAGCAGCAGCAGGAGATTGGAACCAATTGTAAAGACTAAAACACGAGGCGTGGGATGGTTCGTGATTTGCCCAGGGTCACATGGCTGGTAGGGGCAGAGCTGGACTGGAGCTCAGCCTGATGGTGGCTGGAATCCTGGCTCCTGCAGCTGCCGTGACAGTGTCTGGCCAGGGGCTGTGTGAAGGCTCCCCTGTGCCAGGGACCCAGTGCCAGCCAGCTTACCTCACCCACTTTCATGCTCTGGTCAGGAACGAGCCTGCTGAGGTCACCTTGCTCCTCAAAGATTTTGGTGATGCCCAGGTGGGAGAGCACCCTCTTCAGGTCGTAGGTGCCAGTGATGGAGAACCTGGGCAAGGACAAGTCTACAACCCTAGGGCGTGGAGAGTGACAAAGGTGAGTAACACGGCGCTACTCTTTTCCAGGCCAGACCCCAGGACGGACAGTGAATGACACACATGTCCTCCCAGCCCGGAAGGCCTCAGACTTCCTCGTTATCCACAGAATGGGGAGGGGCTCCCCAACCCTGCAGACCTGTTTTCAAAATACCCGTGCTCTCCGCGCTATGTCCTGCTTCCAATCAAACCTGCCCCAGAGCCCATCCACTGAAATGTCCTCAAGGTCCGCTGTCTCAGGGCCCCTCCTGCTGCAGCCACGAAAGTCGCCTGCTGTAGACCCAGCCAGGCCCAAGCCTGGAGCCAGTCCTGGCCCCAGCAGGCCAGACGCTAGAGGATCTGAAGCCAGGCAGAACTGAGTTCAAATCCACCCTGCCGCTCATGAGCTCTGGGACCTGGAACAAATGACCCTACCTCTCCAAGTCACTTGTGTGGACATGACGAGGATCATCATAGCGCCTGGGGACAATAAGAGCGTAAAGAAATGCACGTGAGGTGCTCAGTGGTCAGTGACCAGCAAGTGCTCAGCCTCCCGCCCTGCCCTCCAGTTACCAGCAGCTTTGCATCCTCTGTGGGGGCACCTGGTTGGTTTCTCTGCCCAGGGCGTGTGGTCAGGTGTCCATGGGGCACCTGCAGGCCCTGGCTTCCTATTCACTTGGCCCCAAACCCCAGTTCTTCTGGCTAATTCAAGAATTTCATTCCTGCCTACGTTTCCTCTCTCCCACACCACCCATAAATGGTGTCTATTTGATCGGTCTCAGGAGCAGACCCGCTGCTATAATAACCCCGACCCTAAAAAACAAAAGCAAAAGCATCTTCGTGGGCCCTGAGTCACCTCTCGAGGTCCCAGCACATGTCTTCTCTTCCATTCGTAGCAGCAGCTGTGTCTACCCGTAGTAATCTCCGTTTCAACCCAGTATTGTCTCGACCTACTCCAATCAGGCCCGTGTCCCCACATTCTACCAAAGCAGCTCTTTCCAGAGCCACAGCTGACCTCAGCCTACGGGGTTTCACAGCCACCTCTCAGAGGCCTGCCCTGGACCGTGGACTCGTTTTTCCATCTAGATGCATCCCAAGCCGAGTCCACGCCCTCGCCCACCCCCACTCCTCCACCTCGTCGCCCCTCTAGTCGCTGTGATGCTCCAAGCCTCAGAGCTTTATCCTCTTCTCTTTTCTACCTTTTCTTCCTCCCAAGGGGTCTCACCCAGTGCTGTGGCTTAAGTACCAGTGAAAGGTCCAATGACTCCCAAACTCACCTTTCCACTCATTCATTCATTCGACAAATGCATTTGTTCAGTGCCTACTGTGTACCAGGCCCTGGTATAGATGCTTAGATGCATCTGTGAACAAACTGGGCAAAATCCATGCCTTTGAGCTTGTACTTTAACAGGGAAGACAGACAACAAAATCAGCACAACAAAAATCAGAGTGTAGCATAGACACATAGACTGGCCACCTATGAATAGAAAGGATGTACGTGCTGTGGAAGAAAATACAGGTCCACCAATGGGAATCAAGAATGCTGCAGTAAAGGGAGCTTGGAAGGAGTTGAAGGAGAAGAAGTGGTTAGGTGAGGTGTTTGTTGGTTTGGTGAAATGGGGAGCCACAGTAAGGTTTGAAACAGGAGAGACAGGGTCTTGCTTAGGGTTTCAAAGGATCATTTTGTCTGCTCTGTTAAGAATACTCGCTTGGCGGTGAGGAGCGGGGCCGAGTTGATGCTGAGAAACTGTTTAGAAACAATGCAGTAGTGAGATGTTGGGAGTCAGAGAGATGGTGAGAAGAGTCAGGCTCCAGACACAGTTTTAAGTGAGGCTAAGGGGATCCCCTGACAGACAGAATACGAGGCTCAGGTGAAGAGAAGGCTCAAATAGAGCCCCCAGGTTTTTAGCTTGGGCAACTAACTAAAGGATGGAGTCACCACTGAATGAGATGAGAAGCTTGAGGAGGTTCCATGGGGGGATCAGAATGTCCATTATGGACACATTGAGACTGAGATCTTACCAGGCCTCCAGGGAAGATCCTGGGGAAGCAGACAAATCTGTGACTGCGGAGTTTGGGAGAGAGAACTGAGGGTAGGGATAGAACACTGGGGAAGTTAGGGTAGTGCAGAGGGTATTGAAATCTCTAAGCCTGGTGCGTGCACCAAGGAGATGAATGTCACTGGAATAGAGGCCTGAGAAGTAAGCCCCATGCCACTCAATGCTGAGACCCGGAGGAGAAGGCGGGCAGCAAAGGCAACTGAGAAGGAAGAGCTAAGAGGAACCAAGAGACTATGGGGGCCTGGAAGCCAAGTGAAGAGCGCCTCTTAAGAAGGTAGGCTGGGTTGTTGGGTCAGATGTTGCTGACGGGTTGAGGAAGGTCTGACACTGACCTCTGAATTCAGCCTCACGGATGCCCTTGGTAACCTCGGTGATGGAAGTCTCGTACAGGAGAGTGGGAAAGGCTGACTGGAGTGGGCTTAAGAGAGGCGGGGTGAGAGGAGTTGTGAACAGTGAGTAGAGGCCTGATTCAGGAGACAGACCACGAGTTAGCTAGGAGGGCCCTAGGGAAAAGACCCTCAGAGAAGCTTGCACTTGGACTCCACAAGAAGCCTCTTCTATGCAGCGTCAGTGTTCCTGGCCCTTGTGGGGAACTTTGGTTCTGTTACCCCCAAACTCCAGTCAGGCCTGTGTTGGCCTGCAGGAAACCTCACAGGGCCTCTCTCACACTGGGTGGAGAAGCCAAGGAAGGAGTGTGGACCATCTCCTGAAACCAGAGAGGTGATGACAGTCCCCCCGGGGATATTTGGGTGCCGTTAGTAGTGCCCTTGTGTTGGCTTAGCTTCAGGGGCTGCAGAGGGGCTTGGCAAGGGCATCATGAAGCTGTAGCCCGTGGGAAATTGTCAGAAATAACTTGGAGATGAGCAGGGGCTGGGAAGGGGGCACTGTTAAGAGCTCAGTGAATCTGAGGTAGAAGAAGTAAAGAGAGTGGGAGAAAAGGGAGAATGAGGGAAGGAGCTGCATACATCAGGCGCCCTTGTTACCTTCGTGTGATTATTTTTTTCCATCTGTCGAAAGTGTCCATCCTCAAGGCCTCCTCTACTTGCTTCATTTTGCCCTCATCGGGAAGGATGAAGGTCGCTGTGATGTTGTCCTTGTAGGGCACTTCCAGGACACTGCAGGAGAGCTGGTCATCGTGGCCAACTTTATACATGCCCCCACGGAACATCATGGCCACTTTCACTGGCTTGTTTCCATCCAGAATGAAATCTTCCTCTTTCGTTGCTTTTGGATCAAACTCATGTTGCCACCTGGCTTAAGATTGATGAAGGACAAAGTCACATCAGTGTCCTGTGGGAGAAGAGGTGGCTGGATCTAGCTAACTGCTGTTCTTTGTTCACATGGATTCAAGGAAGAGGGTTGAACATAATGGAATATCAGGACAGAAGCCCAGGAATCCCTGCCCTCACGCCATGCCCTAAAGACCTTTGGTGAAGTGGGCTTGGTCTGGATGATTAGTTCCCAAAGAAGCCAGGACTAGCGGTAAGGAGAGAGCCGTAGACTGTCCTAAGCCCAGGTACGCCTGAGGGTGATCAAGCCTGTGGATGGTGCCCCAGCAGAGGGGACTAGATTAAACTCTGTGGGCCCTATTTGGGTGCTATGTGAATGAAAATACTCTACTTTCTTGTAAGTCAGCTGTGGAGGTGCTACTCTCATGTGGAACTAAGAAAAATGATAGAATGGGTGGAGGAGCAGTGAACTCCCAATACTCCTTTTCTATCCTAATGGCATCAAAGAGTCCATTAGGCATAAGCTCAGACCTGCTTCTTTTCACACTCACTACCCTCAGAGCCCCCAGTATAGGGTTCTGAGGGCCAAGTCCCTGGGCTCAGATTCTAGCTTTACTGTTTTAGGAGCATAACCTTGGACAAGAGGTTTAGGAGCATAACCTTGGACACTCCCTGGGCTTCAGTGTCCTTATCTGCAGAATGGGGATATTGATGGGCACTTTATAGGGCTGTTGTGAGACACAGAAAAGGCAACCCCACTTAATAACTGTGTATAGTGAGTGTTGAATGAATGCTAGTCATCACCAGAATCATTGTGACTGTTGTTCTTGTAATGTAGGGGACGAAGGGTCTTTGGAAAATTCCAGGTTCTCCTTTCTCCCTCTGTTTTGGGCAGACTGCTATTTCAGTCTACCATTATCACTCTCTTTCTTCCTCTATGCCATTATTCTCCCTGTGGATTGGAGGAGAGCTGAACCTCCATATTCAGAATAATGTTGCTGACAGCCAGCCCAGCAGTAATCTTGCCGGGCCTGAGGGCTATTGGCCTCCGATTCTCACCTATGTTGGCCACCTTTTGTGTATACATGTGGTGTGTGAGTAGGTGTGCATGGATAGGGGCTTGGATTTGGGAATATTCTTCCACCTTTTTTAAAGTCTCTCACCCTCGGATTTAAGAATATATAAGATCTGACAGGCGATCAAGGCCCCCACTAAAGTGATCACCACCATCATCATCAGCAATATGCTCACCATCCTAAGAATATATGTGGAGTTGTGGAAAATGCATAGCCCCTGGGCCAAGAGAAGTGGGTTTTAGCTCTTTCATTGACTGACTTTGGAACTAAGTCAATTACTGTCTCTCTGATTTTCACTTTCCTCATCTAAGAAAGGAGGTAGAGAGGTTGCCGCGACCTCTACAGCCAATGTTGCATTACTATAGTCAGTAATGATGAAAATGCACATGGAAGGAATACTTTAGACTTTACGGAGTTCATTTCATACACATTCTCACTTTAAATCCCAACTGCCCTATGAGTTACATGTCAGGTGCTCATTTTGCAGATAGAAAAAGTGAGGCTCTAAGAAATTAATTGCTTACAAATTCAAGGTCACAGAGCAAGTAAGTGGCCAACACAGGTTTTAAATCTAAGTCTGTTCATCCTATGTTTTTTTCCATGCCAACATGTTCTTCCTTTTCCAAGACTTACCTCGAAAGAAAATATAATTTACAAGGAGCATCACAGTGCCCGGATCTATATTCCTGACCAGGTTGCTGATTTTCCCCTGGGTTTTCTGGCTGACATAGTCATTGATCTGCTTCTCAGCATTTTGCAAGTTCTTGAAGTTGGTGGGGATGGTGTCTGCATTGTACAGGTTCTTGGCATCTGCTAGAAACTTCTTCTCTGGCTGCACCCTCTGGTCGATGAACAGAGTGTTTCCAAGGCCCAGCTCGAGGTCCTGATTCTTCCAGTTCAGCCTCTGGGTAAGGTAGTGGAAGCCCTCATGCAGGTCTTTGTCTGGAATATTCCTGAAGTTGAGGCCACGCCTAATCTCAGCCAGCGTGGAGTCCTGGGCACCCAGAGACAGCATGGAGAAGGCCGTGGAGATGCTCATGGGGGAGAAGAAGATGTTCCTGCTGTGGCCAGTGGAGGCCAGCTTCTTGTACAGATGGAAGCCAAAGTCCATGTTCCTCCGTGTGACCTCCTGAGCTGCCTTCCTGGCCTTCGACTCTTGGGCCTGGCTCACGGCTCCTTGATTCTTTGGAGAGACATGGGGCTTCAGAAGACCTTGCACAGTGAGGAGGCCAGCCAGAAGCAGGCCCAGGCCCAGAATGGGGTTCATTTTCCTTGGAGTCTGTCCTGTGGAGAGGTAGAGCGGAGGTTAATGGAAAGGAGAACGAAGAATCTTTCTCATCCACAAGGAGGACCAGGTGAAAGAAGCGATGCCGTGACTAGTGTGTGCTGTGCACAGAGGCTTGTAAGTGCTGGGACGTCCATTATTGCATTTAAACTTCACAGTCACTGTGGGGACCAAAACTGATGGGCCCTGTTTCATAAATGACAGGCCTGAGCGTAGAAAACAGCTCTGGTTTTTGTACCCATCTTACGGTGACAGAATCTCAGTTCCTTTGAACTGCTCCTTCCACAAGAAGAGCCCACAGTGTGGAAGTCATAATGCTTCATCCCCTGCCACGCTGCTTGGTGAAGAAATGAGAGTAGGGCTGAAAGCAGATCAGCCGGTTCTTTCCTTAAGAAGGCACAGGCCCTTGACCTCTGAGCTGTCTGGCTTAACGCTATAGCCCGGAGCCAAATGAGGGCACAGCTTCCACACGCAGAAGGAGAGAAGAGAGAGAGAAATGGCGAGACACACTTGATGATGTCGTTGGAATCCCTAGATTGAGCTTTACCTGAAGCCCAGCCCCCTCCATGTTTCCAAATTATGATCCAATAAATAAATTTCCCTATCTGGTTGGCTGGTTTGAGTGGGATATTTCCCCCTTACAACCAAAAGAATCCTGACTAATTTGCAGAAATCCAGCCCTGTCTGTAAGGGGTGGGAACACACCTCAGAGGACCTGGGTGTCTAGTAAACCTTCCCTACACATTTTCCGGGGGAAGGAGGGGGCGGTGTGATGCAGAGGAAAAGCCCCTTCTGCCTGAATGCAGGCCTGCTGCTCCTTTCACCACCTCTCAGCAGTCACATCTCCCAAGAGGTCGGTGAGCTTTGGGGGGGACAAGAATGCCATTGTGCATTCTCCCTTAATGTCTCACCCCAAGGCTGCAGAGAGCTACCAAAGGCTGGGTTTCTAGAAAGCGTGTCATTTCTCTAGTTGGCTGTGCCATTCTCAGTGATTTTTATACCCAATTATGTCAGGTACAGGCAGAGCTCCTTGCTTGCAGGGGAGGAGGGCCCCAATCAGGGCCCCCCTTTGATGCTGGGGGGTGCCTCTCCCTGAGGTACGTGGGCTGCCTAAAGAGGGGTAGGCACTCAAGAAAAAGAAAGTTTTATTTGGAAGATGGAGGGGAATGTGGGAAACAATGGGTGATCGCCACTAGGATGTCCATACTCCGGACCACAGGCTCCTTGAAGACCCGTAATTGCTCTGTTGCTTCAGACATTTACCTAAGCTCTGTGTTTTCTTCCTGTGACTGGCATCTCTGCGTATCTGGAAGCTGTGGGAATAGCAAGGTCTTCAACAGCCTTAGTAAAGGCTGTTCTTGGCTGTGTTCCCAAGAAGCGGGCCTGGGCGGAGGATTCAGGTGTGGGCTGTGTACTGAGGGAGCGCTCGGAGAAGGAACTCCTTGGGAAGGGAGGGAAGCAGGCAGAAAAGGAAGGAGTTGAGAACGGATGCAGTCCCAGGTTCCATCTAGCCTGGGCCTGACCCACAGGGGCGGGCCCTGGAGCATGAAGCACATGGCAGCCTTGAGCCTGTCTGTGAAGTGAGGGGACTGGCTTTCGGAGGGGGTCCGCCAGGCAGTGACTGCGATCTGGGGTCTAACTTCCTGGGTCTGTTCGCTCCTATCTTCTGGAGTGCAGAGGGCAGCTGTACGCTGTTAGCAGCCAACCCTCCCAGCCCTGCCAGCCTAGGGCTACGGGGCCAGCTTCCACAGGGTGCACTGGAGCCAATTTCTAGGGCCTGGCACGGAGGAGGCTCTTGCAGTTGACGGAATGGGAGGGAAAATGAATGCCATCATAGGGCTTGCACCCAGGAGGGCCCCATACCCCCGAGTCTGTTGTGTCCCCAAACCCTCTATGCCCAGTACTATGCGTGAATCAACAGAGCAATTATGGGTCTTCAAGGAGCCTGTGGTCCGGAGTATGGACGTCCTAGTGACGATCACCCATTGTTTCCCACATTCCCCTCCATCTTCCAAATAAAACTTTCTTTTTCTTGAGTGCCTACCCCTCTTCAGGCAGCCCACGTACCTCAGGGAGAGGCACCCCCCAGCATCAAAGGGGGGCCCTGATTGGGGCAGGGTAACCCTCCTCCCCTGCTAGCAAGTGGTTCAGGAGCTGGGCCTACTGCAGTCCATGCCGAGCCAGGTTCTGCCCTCACAGTGGTTCAGAGGGGCACGTGGCATAAGTAATCCAATGAGGGTGAGTTTTGGGGCCCTTTGCTAGAAATGTTGGGGTGCTGCCCTCTCTTTTCCTTAGGATATTCCCGGCAGGAAGGTGCAGAGGCCAGGGGCTAGCACTGCCATTGCCCCAGGAAGGAAGTGACTCTAGGACAAAACCAGGTGCAAAGGGGGTGCACACAAGGGCTGTGCGGAGAAGCTGGAGTGGAAACGCGGCTCACCCTGAGCCCACCCGCCCTCCAGTGCGTCAGTGATGCATGTGAGTCCCCTGGTCAGGTCGTTGAAGCTCAGAGCATCCTAACAAATACGTACACACCCACCCGTGTGTATGCACATGTATATGTGTGTGCACACACAGGCTAATTGGAAAGCACCCAGCCATGTAACCATTCTCATTATACTGACAATGGCTGGATTTTTTCTGACCAGCCCCCATTTGTATATATATTTTTTAGTGCTCGGACTACCCAGCAGTCAGGAGATCTGGCTCTGACCTCACACCTCACCGCTGTGTGATGCTGTGGAAAAAACATCCCGTCTCTGAGCCTAGGTAATATCTAAGCACCTTTCATTCCCAATGACACATGTGTTTAGAGAAAATTGAAAACAAATGGTGATGAAAAAGGGCTCTAGAGGCTTCTATATGCCTTTTTCTTTATTTTTAATATATTTTTATTATTTATTTTTGACAGAGAGAGAGAGAGAGATATACAGAGACAGAGACAGAGAGAGAACTGAACTGGGGGAGCTCCCAGTTCAGCATATGGTTCCGCACGGGCCGGGGCCGGGATTTGATCCCCGGTCCCTGGCGCTGCAAAGTGAGCGCTTAACCCACTGAGCCATCCCGGCTTCCCCTCTAGAGGTTTCTAAATATTGATTATAGAAGATTGGCAAACCCATGGGGAGACTTCAGCTAAAGGAGAGAAAAGAGAAAATGCAGTGATGTGTTCTCTCGGTTACTGTGCTGGACTCTGTACAAAGTCTGCCTGGACAAATAATAGAAGCTTCTCCTGTTCTGAGCAGACGGCTGCCCCTGTGTGCGCTATTTCTCAGTGCGGAGGAGTGGAGATCTTTTAAACACTTCCATCAAGGAGCTCAGAGAACATTCTCAGCCTTCGGTCTACCAGCCAGGTGGGATGCAAAGCCATTGAGCAACCTGCAGGCTATAACCTGAGCAGGGGAGGAAAATGGCCAAAAGCTCCAACCCAGACACATTTTCTGGCACAGCGTGCATGTGCACACACACACACACACACACACTTGCACACTCGCACATGCACACAGAGTTTTACAGTGGTGCCCAGGCGGTGACTCCTAACAGGTTTTTTGATCTTGTCCAGTTTCGGGAATAAGAACTGACTACAGATTCAGAAGTCTGGATATTGGTCTCCTGCTTACGTGTTTGTTAGGTGGCGCAGATCAAGCCTCTTTACCCTTCAGAGCCTCAGTGTCTTCATTTATTAGATAGCGGGGCGGGGTAATACTTCAGCCTTGTCTGCAGTAGATGTTGCTGTTAATCAGCTCATAGCTCCCACCCCTTGGACACAGTCTACACACACCCTGCCAGGCCTCAGCAGCCCCCACCTCTATAAGCCTATGGCACAGGGGTCCCCACGGGCCTCCTGCCCAGTCCCACCGAACACAGACAGCCTGGCCTTTCTTCCCCCAAAATGGCCCACACTTGCCCTATTTCTGGGCCTTTCTGTACATCATCACAGATTCCAAACTGACCCAAACATGTCAGATGCGTCCCAGTCCCTGATGCCTGAGCAGTGAGCTGGCTAATTTTTGTTTATTTAAACTGAGTAACTGGTTATTTCCCAATAAATGTATAGACTGTCCAAGTTAAGCAAGGCTTTTTATTTTGTTTTGTTTCTATTTTGGAGAAAGAGAGAGGGAAAGAGAGGCTGGTTGTCACTCTAGACAAAATAAGTAAACAAAATGGAGAAGATTAAGAACAAGACAGAAACTGAGCTCCGTGGGGTGCACGTGGGACAGATAAAGTTAGACTCAGCAGTTCAGTTCTTCTCTCACTGTCCTGGTCCCACGCTCCCCATGAACTTGAGAAAATAATTTTCTTCTTTTATAAAGAGACAAGCTGGTTTGGAACGGATACAGGAGTCAGTCATCCAAACCAGGTGTATATCTAAGCTCACCAGATGGACCGTGTTAAACAGGACAGAACACAACCACACTGTCCCATTTCAAACAGCATGGCTGGTCAGCCTACCGACACCTTGAACTTAGCCAGTGAGACTAAGTTGACCAGACATTTCATTGCAAACAGGACAGTACTGTTGTCTTCTCACCTATCTCCCACAGGCCGTCTGGTCAGCCCGGAGCCCTCCAGACAAGAGCGCCTCTGGTCTGCGCACGGAGGCAGCACACACGCGAGGCTCTCAGACAGGGCAGCCACCCCCCTTTCGCCTCCCACACCATCCCAGTAAGTTCAGTAATGGGGATCAGCCAGTCAGACAACCAAGGGGCAGGGAATAGTGAGATGTGAACGCCCACTCAACAACAACAACATTTGTTATTTTACAAAGTACTTTCACACTTACCGTCAGTCGTCTGGGGGAAACGACAGGTTACCAAAGAAATCCTCGATGCTGAGCGGTTTGGAACCATGGACTTCAGGGGTCAGAGGCCTCCCCAACATTCCCCAGGTCAGTTCTCCTGGGACGGTTTGCTGTGCTATTTCTCTTCCCTGCGATGGAACTGACTGGAAGGAAACGCTTAGTCTAACACGTTCAGGATGCTTTGGTTGACTTCCCATCCCCTGTGGGCTTGAGCCCTCAGGAGCCAGTGTCCCTACTCACTGAGGAACCGCTTCTTGCACTGGCTGGACATAGACACCCTTCCCCAAGGACCCCCAGGTCCTCTGAGACCCCAGCTCCTTCCAGAGCTCCCGCAGAGTGCACAGTACTTGGATAGACTTAGTGCCCTTTCTTGCAAAAGGGATGTGAGGGCTGCTACTGATGTGCTCTGCCCTCCTCCCCCAAAGACCAGCACCAAAGCTTTGGATTCGAGAAGGCATCCCAGACATGCTCTGTGTTTTCCTATTTCAAGGAATCAATATTGTTGTAAGAGGAGATCTCTCTAGACATACGAGAAGTTACTATTTTTTAAAGCGAGTTACAACTGAGTGACGCTCAGACATGCGCTCCTTCCCCTGAAGTGAGAGCGCACCTACGAAAGAAACCTCATGCCCATGGCCACATACTTCACCCTCCTTCCTGGAAAACAGAGATGGAACACGGTCCATCAAGTCACCTCTAAATTTGCCCTGGCGACTCCTGCCTTCGTTCCTTGAAGGCGTGTTTTGAGCCCTCACTATGTGCCAGGCCCTGGCGCTCTGGCCTGTGCTGAGGCCGTTCGCTGGCTGACCTGCAGCCCCCTCTGGACCCCAAGCCCAGAGCTGTCTCCTGAGAGGCCGAGTCCCCAGCAAGCCCCACAGACCCCTCCAAGGCCCCCAGCCCTTCCCAGCTCTCTGCCTGGCAGGCTCCTCCTGCCTCCGGGACTTTACGTGTGGGATGGACAGGTTGAACGACCATCTACTTCAGGGTCACTGTGCTGTAAAAAGGAAACTGAGGCCCAGAGGGGACAAAGGATCTATCTAAGGTCACAATGCACGTTTGGATGGATCAGAGTGGGAATCCAAGAAGCCATTAAGGCAATTCTGCAAAACGTGTGTGAAAGGAGCTGCCTGGCCTCACTTTCTCCATGAAAGAGTAAATTGATGGAGACAGCCTCTGTCTATCACAGAACGACAAGGGACACCATCAGCTCTCAGTCAAGGCTGACCATACCCAGGCTGCAGGGCAGGGCCGACCTGAGCAGGAGGCGACCCCTTACCTCCCAAGACAACCCCTAGAAAAGCACTGGTGGTAGCCGACACTCAGGCAAATAAGCTAGAAGGCTCTCCCAGATTTGAAACTCCTCCAGAACATTCTTTAAGAACACACCCTGGCACTGGCCTGTTTCCTCTCGCAATCTGAAAGAACTTTCACGCAGAATAAGAAAGAAGGAGTCTATCTTTTCAAAGGGAAGAGACCGTACTCACAGTGCATTCAGGAGAAATCCTCGGAGCCAGCCAGGTGGATCTGCTTGGCTGGCTTGACTAGTTACACTTCCATGTCCTCTCTGAAAAGTAGACTGAGACCAACAGAGTTAGCTGGCTCGAGTGCACAGGTGATGGAGCCTCAGGAGAAATGGCCACACCACCTCCTTGGGGACTTGTCCTCACTACACCAGGTAGCAACATGATACTTAGACCATGCCCACTGGGTGGTGGCTTCCCTACTGGAGTCCATTCCTATGTTTTGCAACTAGTCTATTTCCCAATGTCTGTACTCCGGACACTAAATACTCAGCATGAACATCACCATTGTCATCTATGGGAAAAGGTTGATAGCTGGCTTTCTTGGAGTCATTTCTTTGGCTATTTTCAAGTACTCTACAGTTATCAGTTCTATTACCTTAGCTCACCCGAGGCCCTTTTGAGGAAGAAAACCAAAAAGAGATGAATAGATACTTAAATAGATTCTGTTAAGGGGATCAGGAACAAAAATTTTACATCAAAGTTTGTGATCATGCAAAAAAAATTACAAATTGTTTTCTGTTTGCTTATTTGTTGGGTGGAGTAATGAGACCATGATCGATTTCCCCCCTTTACTTCTCTGTGTTTTCAGAGTGTTCTTTAAGGAATAGGTATTGCTTGAAAATTAATTTTTAAAATATTAAAAATAAAATGAAATTCTTGTCTTCAGGTTTATCAGAGAGAGGACTGGTCATGATCTTTTCTTTCTTTTCAAGATTTATTTTATTTTTGAGAGAAGGTGATAGAGACAGAGAGAGAAGGGGGAGGGCCCAGAGCAGTCTCCATAGTTGCACATCATTAGTTCTTTTGGACATAGTTTCATTCCACACAGGTGAAGGTGGGGCCCTGCGAGGCAGAACTGAACTGGGGGCCTCCATCCTGGAGGTTTCCAGAGGTGCACTGCCGTTCAGCACGTGGGTTTGCACGGGCCTGGGCTGGGATTCAATCTCTGGACCTTGCGGTTGCAAGACAAGCAAACACTCAACCTGTTGAGCTAGCTCAGCATCCCTGGTCATGATCTTTTCAAACCCACTGATTCTGGGGTGGGAGAGCAATGGTCCCTGTGCACCTCCTTCCACTTTCGCTTTCGCTGAAGAACTCTAATGAGCAGAACAATCATCGCCTCGTGCTTCCCATGGGCGGATGTTTCACAGGAGGTGTTGTGTGACCACAGCACCAAGCCTTGTGGACTGGGTTTCTCCTTTGGGAGGCTGCTCTTAGCAGAGTCATGACTTGCACCCCCAATGCTACATAAAGCAGATGAGCCAGTGCAGCCTTCTAGAAAAGAGGTGATATTGGCTCTTTTCAGCCACGTCTTGGTGCACTCGTGGACCAGAGTGGCCAGGCGCTTGGAGATGTGGGACCCCAGAGCTGCCGGAATCAGGGCGAGGCACTGAAGGAGGCCCCAAGCTGCCACTTTCCCTCGCCCAGGGAGGCAGGCCTGTCTGTTGGGATGCGTCTGGTCTGATACACCATGAGACCAGGTGAGGTGGGAGGCCTTCCTGTGGGGCTCCGCTCACTGAGGGGTGCCGATGGCAATGCGCCCCGACTGACGGATGGTCTGAGGAAAAGCTGAGAGTCACCAACAGGTGCTGACCCAGAATTCGGGTCTGCGCCCTGGTTTGGGAGGGAAAAACCCTGCCTGCTAATGACAGGGTGAGGCCTGTGGGAGTCTGTGGGCCACACCCACTTGCCTGTCCCAGACACTCTGCTGCAGGGTGAACTCCCACGGGAGCGGCACGGGAGAGGCCCAGGGGGACCGCACTGTGCCAGGTGACAAGAGGCTGCCACCCAGAGACCAGGAGGCCATAGCAGAGGGGAGCCACAGGGGATCTGGGGGCCAGGCCTGGCCAGGCGCTAAACCCCAGTGAGGAGTTGCCCACCCCTGCCAGGAAGAAGCTCCCTTGGATCCCCTCATCAGCCAAGGTGGCTTTGCAGGGGAGGGTGTCGTGGGCAGAGGCCAGGGAACAGCCCTGGGAAGGCCAGTCCCCGCCCAGCACCCTTCAAGGGGCCACAGCCTAGACCTGAGGCTGCTCTGATCACCTGCAGATGGGCTAGAAAGGTGAAGACGATTGTCCAATCTAGGGACATTACAGGAAGCTGATGGACCAGAGGCAGTGGTCCGAGTCTGGGAGTAGCCTGAATATGTTTGTAAAGCATGGCCAGGTGTAGGAGTCAGAGGAAAGCAAGGGGTTTCCAGTTTCACTCCTGCTTTTTGGTTCTCCCGGATGCTGGACTTGTGAGAGATCTAGGAACATATTAACGACCTGCCACATCCTGACTCCAAGAGCCCGGGTCTGGTGGAAACACAGGAGACCACAAAGAGACAGCCAGGTTTGGTCAAAGCTGAAGTAGAGGCAGCTCTGGGAGGAAAGAGCATGCAAGAGGCACCTTCTCCCACCGGGAGTGTTTGGGACAGCTTCATAGATGGGGCACTGTTGAACTGGGTTCTGAAGGATGAGTAAGAGTTCTCTAGGTGAAAACTGAGGGCAAGAGTAACACAGCAAAGATCCTGCAGCCTGGAGAAAGTGGCTGAACTAGCTGATGCCCTCAGAAAATGAGACCTTGAACTTCTACTTCCTTCTAGAATAAACTACCTCTAAAGCAGTCATTTCAGCCGTGGGAGCACATATGAATCATCTGGGAGCTTTAAAAATGTCTATTTCTTGAATGTCCTTCCAGAGATTCTGACTTAGTTGGTCTAGGACAAAGACTGGGTGAGAGATGTAATGAGCATCCACGGTGAAGAATCTCGGCTCTAAGGCAGGCCATTCCCACCTGATGACTGTGGGAGGGACCTGGGACATCTCTGAAAACACTGAGCTTCCTTATACCACCAGATGTCTAGAATTTCTACAAACGATAGCAACGAAGACAGTAGGGTACTGGCACAAAGATAGATACACTGACCAATGGAACAGACTAGAGATTCCAGGACAGTGACACCCGGCAAAAGCCATCTGATATGTGACAAAGCACCACTATAATTCATCAGGGAAGGGGCGGTTCTTTCCACAAATGATCCTGGAACTCTGGCTACCCATATAGAGAAAAGTAAACGTTGACCCTATCTCACTCCATAAACTAAAATTAATTTAAGAAATCACAGAGCCAAATGGAAAAGGGATTAGAATGAACCATATGAAATTACTAAGATTCAATGATTTTTTTCCCTCAAAAATCACAATTATCAAAACCATAAAGCTTCTAGAAGAAAATAGAATAGACTATCTTCATGACCTAGAGACTCACAAAGGCTTCTTAAACAGCACACACATAGTACTCACCATAAAAAAAGAGATGAATTGAACTCCTTTAACATTAAGCACTCCTGTTCATCGAAAGTCACCTAAGAGTCCAAAGGCAAGTCACAGACTGAGAGAGGGTACATGTAAGACATATATCTGATGAAAGACTAATGACTGATATTTACAATTTCTACATATCAATAAGGAAAAGACAACAACCTAAAAATAGGCAGACTTGAACAAATACTTCATAAGAGACCATATCCAAATGGCTAATAAGCAGCCAGAAAAGTGCTCAACATAAGAAGTCATCAGAAATACACAAAATAAAACCACTACACACTGAACAGGATAGCTAAAGTTATTTATTTATTTGTAAAATTTATTTTAAATTATATTTAACATACAATATTACATTAGTTTCAGGTGTACAACAAAATGATTCAATATTTATATACCTTATGAAATGATCACCATATAAGTCTAGTAATCATGTCATTGTACATTGTCATTATATTGACTATAATCCCTATGCTGTATATTACACCCCCCCTGAGTTATTTTATAACAGATCGTTTGTACTTCTTAATCCCCTTCCCCTTTTCCATCCATCTCCCCACTTCCCTTCCCTTGGACAACCATCAGCTTGTTCTCCGTGTCTACCAATTTGTTTTTGTTTCGTTTGTTCATTTGTTTTGTTTTTTAGATTCCAGATAGAAGTGCAATCACATGGTATCTGTCTTTCTCTGTCCAACTTATTTCACTTAAAATGATATTCTCTAGGTCCATCCTTGTTGTCACACATGGCAAGATTTCATTATTTTTTATGGCTCAGTAACATCCCATTGTATATGTGGACCACATTTTCTTTATCTATTCATTTACCTACAGATACCTATGTTGTTTCCATATCTTAGCTTTTGTAAACAATGCTGCAATGAACACCAGGGTGCATATATCTATTCAAATTAAAGTTCTGAATTTCATCAGATAAATACCCAGAAGTGGGATTGCTGGGTCATAAGGTAGTTCTATTTTTAATTCTTTGAGGCACCTGCACACTGTTTTCCATAGTGGTTGTACCAATTTACATTCCCACCAACAGTGCACAAGGCTTCCCTTTCTCCACATCCTCGCCAACACTTGTTTGTTGTGTTTTTGATAATAGCCATTTCAATAGGTGCCAGACGGTAGCTCCTTGTGGTTTTCATTTGCATTTCCCTGATGACAGAATAGCTAAAATTAACAGCACTGTCTATTCCAGGGTGTGGAACAAGTGGAACTCTCTTACACGGCTGGTGGGTGTGTAAGCCGGCATATGCATTGTGGAAAGTTCCTTGGCAGCATCATGTTTATTCTTTGACCTATTAATTGAACCCCAGGGTATAGACCCAGAAATGAGTGCTTGCAGGTTCATAAAAGACAGGTACTGGGATGTCCATAGCAGCTTTATGTGAATAACCCCAAAGTAGAAATGACTCAAATGTCCATTAACAGTAGCATGCAAAATAAAGCATTCTAGCTACCATCCCAGGTCATAATTTCCATTTCAATGGGTGACCCCATGATTCTGTTTTTCACAGGATCTCCAGTTGGTGCTCATGATAGGAGCTATGAGAGACAATGACCAAGACTGCGAAACACTATGGAGCCCAAATCACATTAGAACAAATTAAACAGGACCTCCAAACAGTAAGGTAAATATCAAGTTACTGGAAGTGTACCTTCACTCATCAAGTTAAGCTCGAGTTAGAGCATTATAAAGGGTTTTTAAAGAAAAGTAGGGGAAGCTGGGATGGCTCATCAGGTTGAGCACTTGCTTCCCAGCCCCGGGGATGGAGGATAGAATCCTGGCCCCGGCCCATGTGGACCCATATGCTGAACTGAGGTGTGCCCCCAGTTCAGTTCTTGCCGGGGCCTAAGCGGGAAGCTCCGGGCCCAGTTCCTGCCCTGTGCAGCCCTGTGCCCACCTGTGGAGTGAAACTATGTGGAAAACTAATGCTGTCAACTATGGAGACTGCTCTGGGCCCTCCCCCTTCTCTCTGTCAGTCTGTCAAAAAAACCAAAAAACAAAAACAAAACAATAAAAATAAATCTAAAAAGAAAAGTAACATTCCTAAAGCAATTTTCAATAAGATGTTAGGTTACCCAGAAGAGGTTTCACTACAAAATGTTGAAAGTCTTCCCAGACAAAAATCTGGACAAGTAAGAAAAAAAAAAGAGAGAGAAATACAATATATGATAAAAAATATTGAAGAAGCATTCTGTACATAACAAAAATCATTCCATTCAAGATGGCATTTCAAAACAATGGCCAAAAGGTGAACAATTCTATAAGCGTTATAGGAAAACCAAAAAAGTTATTGTTTTAAAAATAAAATTGTAAGTATTTAAATTTTTAGAAATTAAAATAAAAAATATTGGAGGAGTATCTTTTGATAATATTAGAGTGGGAAAGACTTTCCTAAGCCTGACACAGACAAAAGCCAGAAACCACGAAAGAAAAGATGATCTTTCGTGGGTTGAAATAGCCTACACACACTGAGGACCCTGGAATAAAAAATCAGGCCTTGTGGTTCCTAATCCCTGTTCTATTGACAGCGATGAAGCCGGTGACCACAGTGCTGGGACAGCTAGGGCTGACCTGACCTGGAGCCCCTGCCTGGACTGGTGCCCCAGCCCCCACAGCCAGGCCTGAAGGAAGCAGAACGTCTACTTGACCTTGGTCCTCGGTTCTGTCCCCTAAGACATATGCACGCGCACACACAGACACACACACACACAGACACACACACACACACTCCTGGATTGGTCTTCCTGTCCCCACTTGCCGCTGGGTCAGCCTTCTTTGGCCTTCCCCAGGATGTCTTGGTCCTGTGACCTCCACTTTTCAAGTGTGTCCCCCCCACCCCCGGGCTTCCCAGGCCCACCAGTCTCATCTGCAAACTGGGTGGGCTTCTGCTTAGGACCCGCTCAGCCTGCTCACGTCCCCGGAGCAGCGTGGCTAGTTGGCTCCTCTGGGGTCCCAGCCGGATAGCATCCTGTCTGGGCGATCCCTTCCTCACCCCCGAGAAAGCTCCGGCCTGCTTTTCCCGCCCACCCCGATCACCACCTGGCTCAGTGTGGACACATGGTGGGAGCCCTGTAGTTCCAGCCACCTGGCTGGCTAGGACCCAGATGTGGGGTTCCCAGGAAGGCTCAGAGAGAAAGGTGAGAGCACACTGCCCAGAAACCGGGGTGACACACTCCATTCCATCTCTGATCTGACAGCCCTGATCTCTGTAAGGTCTTGAGTAGAATCACCCACCCCAGATTCCTTCCCTGGGCAGGAGAGGAGTGGGTGTGGGTGTCCTGGCACCGCTGTACGATACCAGCCACATGGCACACATGTCCACATGGCCCCCGCCCCACTTCCCGGCATGCACCTCACGCTGCCAGCCCCAAACTCTAGTGGTCTGAACCACACTGGCCTGTGTTCTTAGGTCCAGACATAGGTGCCCATAATGCACCAGATGACTGGGGAAGCCCTCCCTCACTCTGGTTCTCAGTTTACCCACTGGTACAATGGGAGACAAGGGGGTACGTTGGACCTATGGTTGCCTGAGGGGACCAAACTCTTAGAAATTGTGCTGTGAATCAACTCCACTTAAAATAATACAGACCCAAGTCTGTGCTGACTGATGTGCTGGGCAGGACTAGAGTCTGCTATCAGCACAGCCAAAGAAGGTACAGGAGCAGAACGTTCCAGGAAAAGTCTTAATGGGAGGACAATTGCAAATTGAAAACTAAGAGTACCTAATTTAATGTTCACTACACATTAGAATAAGCCTACCGATTTGATTTCACACACACACACACACACACATTTAACATTTAAGTCTTACAAGTCTATGCAGGAAGGACTATTGTAATTCCCACGATATAAATGAGGAAATGGAGGTTCAAGATAGTGAATAACATACTGAATATCACCTGGTTATTAAGGGGGTATACATCTTTTTAAGAATAATTTAATAGAAAAGAAGAAAATAATTAAATGTAGATACTATTAGTTGAGAAAGTGGGAGAAACTGAGGGAAAACTGAGATTGTCTGGACACGTGCACATGAAGCCACTGTTGTTACATAGTTGCAGCATTTACTAGATGGCTCCGCTGGTTCGTCTGGTTTATCTGGTTCCACGTAGCCCAGTGGAGAGCAGGAGGCTGGCAACACCTTCAATTTCTGAGCCTGTCATTCAGCTTCACGTGTCTTGCCTTCCCTTCATCCTGTCTCCTGCTTTCTCCCACAGCGGCCTCCTCTCTGTCACTCAGGGCGCGTTTGGGTTGGAACAGGATTGAACCTGATGCCGAGCAGAGAGAAACGAGCTCACTGACCAGGAGACAGACGCACACTGGAGGGGGTCTGTGACAAGCGCCGGTCCAGACCTTTGGGATTCCCCGTGGAGAGATGGTTTTAGCCACCCGAGAGAGCACGGAAGGCTTCCTGGAGTAGGTGATGTCTGTTGTTCTGAAGTGAAGTCTGAGGCTTTCCTGGGTCATTCCAGCTGCCTCTGCACAGTAGCAGCTGGAGAAAGGGTGGCCACAACACAGGCAGCGACATGGGACATGCACAGGTGGAGGTTGGCCGTGGGCAGTCCTCCTTCTCCCAGGTGCCCCAGAGCAGGCCAGTGGGACTTCAGCACACACACCCGGGCACATGGCTGATTTCTACCTACTTCTCTCTGAGCCTCCGTGGGCTCCTCTGCACAACGTAATAATTCTTCTCACACCTGTCTGGAAACCGGGGCCAGGAGCAAGGCGGCGTCTTCCAAGTGCCAGACAGCCAGTCGGTAGGGAGGCGAGAAAAACAGAAGTGGAGTAACTCCACCTGACCTGACTACACCCTGCTGCCACATTGTTGTCCAACGGTTCTGTCATGCTGGGCTTGGGGACAGAGGGAGGGAGAAGGGAAGAAGGAAAGATGGGACAGGCTGAGACTCGGGTGGGATGCGTTTACTATTGCCTGAACCCATCGGAGGTGCCTGTTGAGTCACGTCAAGGCCTCCAGAAAAGCAACACCTCACTCCCCGCACCCAGTCCCAGTCCCTGTTCTCAGAGTGGCATGTGATGCTGAGGTGGGCACAGGTCCCAAAGTCACAGCGACCTGGGTTCTGGTCCATCCAATTCCCCTCACCCCATTCACCTCACCTCCCCATGCTGCGCCATTTCTGTCTGTTCAACGGGATCCCAGAAGTGCCTGCTTCAGCCACTTCACCAAGTCATTCGTAATGTCAAATGCCATAGTCTTTGTGAAGGTGGTGACTTAGTAATAATTGGCAGTGATAACAATAATGAATTGTAATAACAACAATAATAGCGACAACGAGCATGAGGAGAGGCGGATTCTGCTCGTTCAAGTCATGCACTGCTCAGCATTTCCATCCTCTGGCCTCTAGTGTGGGGTGCTTAGCTGCTGGCAGCCCGGGGAAAACACAGTTCTTTCCCCTCAGATGAAATATGTGCTACAAACAACGGATCAGACAGCAGGAATAGAATTTTAAGGGGTTCCGGGATAGCTCGGCAGGTTGAATGTTTGCCTCCCAATTGTGAGGTCCAGATATTGAATCCCTACCCTGGCCCGTGCAAACCCAAATGCTGAATTGCGATGCAACTGGGAACCGCCGAGATGGTGGCAAAGGTTCTTGCCTCCCATGAGGGAGGCCCTGAGTTCAGTTCCTGCCCTGTGCAGCCCCACATCCACCTGTGTGGAATGAAACTATGTCACTACTAATGATGCGTAACTATGGAGACTGCTGTGGGCCCTCCCCCCTTCTCTCTCTCTCTCTCCTTCTCTCAAACAATAAAATAAATCTTAAAAGAAAAAAGAATAGAATTTTAAGGAAGGGTGAGGTTTGTCAATAATTTAGCCAGCACAGGAAAAGATGTCTCTATTTGGGTAACTACTGGTGGTGTAGGTGCAACAATGCAATCACGGATGGGACATGCTGACCCCTGCATTTTCAGACATGCAGGAAAACGGAATGACCATCTGCTACAGACCAGGGGAAGGGCCACGTCACGGGCAGGGAAGCTGAGCCACGTGGGTGAAAAGGTGGTGAGGAAATCCTCCAGACCATGTGGCCCTTCTCTAGGAAGGTCCAAGTCATCCCTAAGAGGGTCCAGGAGCAGCGGCAAGCCACAAGTGCAGGAACGGGGGTGACCGGCTTGGGGCACAGTCGTCACCCTGCAAGGCGCGGCAGGGGTGTGGAAGGGAAGGGGGCCGCTCATGCAGCCATGGGTCTAGCTCCTCTTCCAGGCTGAGAGGCAGCAGGCTGGTGAAAACCGTGTGTGGGCTGGGAAGCAGACCCCCTTTATTTGCAGGGTGCATTCTGAACTGGCATTTCTGCTTTCTGATACCAGACAGACCTTTCACAGAGGACTGTCTACAACTCAAGGTGAAATGAAGGACAATTGTTTTGAGAAAGAATATATTGACTGAAACTCACACGAAAACATAAATGACTGTCAGATACCTTGAATGGGGGCAAGCAAAAACACTTGCTTTGGGGGAGGGACCCAGGAATCTGAAGCAGAAAGACCTCGAAGTGAAGAAAGATGAAGGGGAGCGGGGGCAGAGGATTTGGCCGGGAGCTAGAAAATCTGGGTTCAAGCTCCGTATCTGCTGCATCTCAGCTGGACACCCCTTCCCGTCTCTCAGGATCCTTGTCCGTCACCCTGGGGAAATGCTGGGGAAATCCACTGGGAGGATCCATGAACCGAGTGACCGAGAGGTGTGGTGGGAACCATGACGCTCGTGCACAGGCTGTTCCGTGACTGTGGCATCGTTCAGGGGACCCTGAGGGCCAGAGCAGTAGCTTTCATATTCTCCCCTTTGGGGACGAGTTAAAAAAAACACTTACTGCATGATGAGCTAGAAATTTGTGGGGTGTAAAGATGAAAACCTCAACACCACACAACTGTCAGCAACTTCCAGTGACGTTCCTGAGCAATGTGGCCAGTGGAAGCTTCATCAGCCCTTCGGTTTTGCTTCCAAAGATTAGAAGTTATTTCCCTCTGCAAACCACCACCACGTGGTTCTGGTGGTTCCTTGGGGGACTCGGAGCCTGGGAAGTGGGGTGCGTCTGAGAAGCACCAGACTCCTGCTTGGTGCCCTTTCAAATCTCAGCAGGTCTGGGCGCCTCACCTGGCTCACCTGTGAAATGGGCACAACCACACCTACCTCCCCACTGCGGAAAGGCTATGGAGTTAATGCCTGCGAAGCCCTTGCAGCATGCCTGGCACAGAGAGGCACTCCCTGGGAGCTGCTCCGATGGTTTTATTATCATTGTTATCATCATCATATATCACTTAATTATTATTTTATGATCATACTGGTAACTGCGGGTAGAGCCACAGAAGGCAGAGCATTTCCATAGATATGTCCCCATCTCCTCACCCCACCCACCCCACCGCCCAATCACAGCTGTGTCCCACCTGGCACGCGCAGGGCCAGGCTGGGCTGAAGGCATGTGTCGTGGGCATGTGAGCAGAGCTGGACACCAGAGCCACCAGCAGGCATTCTCACAGAGGTGGCTGTGACTCACTGCTCAGCTGCGGCTGGCCTAGGGGGGCAGTGGGAGAGTGATGTTCAGAACTCATGCAGGGTGGGACTGGGGGAATGGGACAGGGACCCGGGTATGTCCTTGGAGGAGGCTCTGAAGGCTGATTTGGGCAGTGTCGCTGACCTTGGGGCTGGGGCTGGGGTGAGATGTAATTTGGATCAGTGCGGGTGTCCAGCGAGGGGCCTGCAGGTGAACCCAGATGCTCTTGGCCCAGTGGGCCTGGTCCCGGGGACTTGAACTGGGCCAGCGTAGACATGTGTCTAGGGGGTTCGTGGGAAGTGCAGCGCTGAGGGGCTTCTGAGGTGATGGCAGTTGGTGGCTGGAGACAGGCAGGTGCTGGAGCTTTGAGCCCATGGTCATCCGAGTCAGGGTTTCAGTGGCTACTGGGCACAAAGGTAGGGATGAGTAGGTGACAAGAATGTCCAGGTGTCAAGACGGAGAAGCAGCAATGAGTCAGGACCTTAAGGATTGCTCTGGTCCCCTACCTAGAGTGTCACCGTGGTCTGGTTCCCTAGTGCATCACTGTGCTCTGGTCCCCTAGCGTGTCACCGTGGTCTGGTCCCCTAGTGCAGGGGTGGCCAACAAGTCGATCGCGGTCGACCAGTGGATCGTGAGGCCAATTTTGGTCTATCGTCGATCGCTTGCAATGTCTGGGGTGGAATTCCGTGTACCATGGACTTTGAAGCGATTGTAGAAGACAAAACTTTCTAGCCATAGTTTAATGCATTCTGGGAATTTGCCAAGGTCATCAATTCCTAGAATTCTGACAGCCTGACACTGTGATCTCCGCCCACCCAGACAATACATTTTGACTTATGTGTTACACTTGTCACCGGACACAACCCGTGAACGCAACAGTTACGACTCGACTCATCGAAGAACACAGTCAGTTAGCTTGAATATTTGGTAGTGTCATATGGTAGCTTCTTTTCTTTTGTATTAACAGTATTATTATCAATCAATATTATTTATCCTCGGTGACCACGTTGAGTTTCAATGTTTCTTCTGTTAAAATGTAAGTACCTTTTCTTTGTTTTAAATTAAATTGCTTTTCTTACCTATCTATTTACTTGATAAGTGAGCATTCTCGGCAACAGATCTCTAAACTGCGGTCATTACACTGAGAGAAAAATAAGGGACAGTATTACAAATATATTAGGAATAACAATAATTCTATTTAAATTAAGAAGTCAGTATT